>VWYK01002860.1:0-29029 GCA_013399775.1 Semnornis frantzii | reverse complement strand
GCTAAGCTGTAAATAGAACTTCAGTCCTTAACTTCCAGCCGCTCGAGTCTAGTCTGGCTGATTTTACAAAGTGTGTGGGGGATGGGGAACTCCCAAACCATCACAAAAGGAAAAAGAGAAAGGAAAGGGAAGTTGAAAAAGTTTATGATGCTTACCAATCAAATTTACATAGAGAAGACACTTTTTAGTGAATAAGAGTTGTGAAAATCAGGTATTTGTCAGCTTTTTTTCACCCTGGAGAATGATTAATAGAAGTTCATGACAAGAGGACAAGAGAAACAGGACTTTAATGATAGGAAAGCTGCTTGCTTTTGTTTTGGGTGGTTTGGGTTTTAGGGATTTTTGTTTGTTTGTTGGTTGGTTTTTTTTCTTCTGTAAAAGGAAAGGGGAAAGAGGAGGAAAAACTTAAAGAAGAAAAAAACTTCTTTTCTTTGAGGGTGTCAGAGCACTGGACCAGGCTGCCCAGTCTTCTTCTCTGGAGAATGTCAAAACCCACCTAGATGTGTTCCTGTGCAACCTGTTCTGGGTGACCCTCCTTTAGCCAGGGGGGTCGGAGGAGACAACCTCTGGAGACACCTTCCAACCTGTGATTCTCTGGGCAGAAGAGAAAGTCACTGCTGAAATGGTTGGGCTGCTATGTAGAATCCAACAGTCAGGTGGAAACCTCCCTGGCCTGGGATGTTCAGGTACATTATGGTGAAGAGAACGCATGGGCTACTGTTACACTTTAGGACTAGGGTCCTAATTGTAAATAAAAGTTTTCCAGATAATTCAAGAGAGAGTTCAGTGGGATGGACTCAAAGGGGCTGAACAAAATATAAGATATATTTTTTCCCATTCCATTGGTCTAAGAAAATTCTATACAGTTTGGAGTTCAGAGTGTTCTTGCTCTCTTGCTTCTTTGTTTTCCCCCCTGTTGTGATGGTTTGGGAGTTCCCTGCCCCCCCACACTTGTAAAATGACCCAGACTAGACCTCAGCTGGCTGGAAATTAAGAGATGAAGCTATATTTACAGCTCAGCACAATATACAAGCAGATATATACACTATACACAGGAATATTTACAGAAATATACAAGGTAAAGGTAATACAGACACACAACTCCCCTCCCAGAAATCAGAGACCCCAGGAGGGGCTCCCAACCACCCTTCCACCTTCTCCCCACCCCTACACCTTACCCCAAGGTTTTGGAGAATCAGCGGAAGAGGTGGTGGTGGTGGGTGGGTTAGAAGAAAAGCGGTTAGTGGAGTTATTCAGCAGAGAGGAGAAGCCAGAGCTGCTAGCCCAAGAAGCTGTGCCCCGTGACACCGACTGCCCGCTCGAGACACTCTCTTATCTTTTTGTTTTGGTTTCTTATTCCTAAACATCGCAGCAAGCCTTTGAGTGAAGTAGACATCACCATTGTTTACCTTCACAGCCTATAGTACAAATTTCTCTATTAAAATATTCCAATTAGCTCAAACCAGCACACCTGTCTATCCCTTGCTTGCTTCTCTTGCCAACTACAGCTTTGTCCAGGAGGGTAGCAGGGCTCTTGCCTAGTTGTATATGTACACATGTATTTATATATGTTTGTTACCTTTTATATTTAGCTTACTTTTGTAAATAATAATTTCATTTTGCTTCCAAATTCTGAGTAGTGTGGTAATTTACCTTGGGGGTGTGTGAGGCTAGATCCCAAATTCTGAGTGGTGTAAAACCACCACAGAGGGTTTTTTAAAATCATGCAAACCAGGAGTACCAGGATCAATGTCTTCTCATAAAATACCAAGTCGGCTTCTAAAAGGGTTAGTTAAACCCAAGGGTGTATGAAGTTTCTAGGAATTAAGTTTGGAAAACCACATTATCCTGGCAGCTGGAGGAGTAGCGAAAGATGACTGGGACAGTCTTTTCTGGTGCCAAGCTCAGCTTTTCCTGTTGCCAAGCTACTTACCCTGGATGTCAGGAATTAATGCATTGCTTGAACAAAATTATCACGGGCCGTCGCCCGTCTCTCATGGTTGCCTGGACCAGGACTATGACTGCTACGGTTGTTTGAAGTGTCTTTGGAAGGATGAAAAGGCTTTTCATTGGTGAAGAATCAGGCATAATCTTAAGGGTTTTCTGGGTCATGATAACCATGAAGCTCCTGGTCACCTCAGGTAGTACTGGAGGATTCATATGTTGGTGCATCAATATGATCGACGTGAAACAACTATTCGGACTTGGCAGTGTTGAGTTACTGGTCGGACTCAATAAAGGTCTCTTTCAGCCTATGATTTCAATAGACATGCTTCCATATTTCTCACCTGATGCATCTCTGTCCACCCAGAAATCAACATCTGTTACCTTTACACACGATGAAGTATGTTCTGCTCCTGTAGGCTCTGTATCACGCCATTGCTATTCAACTAATGTCAGATCAAAGCAGATATGGCTCATTTTTTTGTGTCAAAGTATCAAGCTTCATCTTTGTCCCTAGAAAGCTGGCTACAACACTATGATGATTTGAAAAAAAGCACCAGGTGAAACCTACCCTCACTAGACACTTGTGATGTATGGGATGAATTTGCTGAAAAGCTACTGTATGAAGAGAGATTGGAGTTCAGAAAATCCTTTTAAAGAGGATGTTGCATCCTTGCTCACCTCTTACAAAAGCCACCTTCAGACCCCATGACGAATGACATAGATCACCTACCTTGTATTGTACTTTTGCCAGGAGACCACAAAGGATGTTAGATGGTGTTCGTTGGAAGACACTTTGTCTGGAGGCTGGTATTGGGTTTGAGTAATTATCCTGGGGTCTATGTTCCTTCAACCATAAGAGGAATCCCCACAAAAGTCGGGTAACCAGCATCATGACACAGCAGTGACACTTTTGCCACTCATTTTCAACACACCAAAGGCAGTCACCGTAGAGGGGCAGATGAACTGCTGTAGGAGCAAAGCCCCTGTGACAACCCAGAGCAGAAGGATGCAGCAGCTGGGGAACCTTCTTTGTTCTAGAGCAAAAGCTTGACTGCAGTGTGCCTAAGACATCTGCCACTTCCTAAAGCTAGGAGACACTTCACGTGAACCTGTCAGCCAGGGTTGTGGCTCCATTGACACTGGGGGATGTGCTCTTTTAGCGACCTTGCTAGCAGCCAGGGCGGCTCACAGGGCAGCTTGTTCTGGGGACAGCTACCCACATCACCAGCAGTCACTGCCTCTCTCCTTGCAGACTGCCGACAAATTTTTCTGTGCTCCCTGTTGATGAGAGACAAGCCCTGCAAATCCCCTGCTGTGCAAGGGGCATTGCACAGGGGCACGTACATGTAACTGGTGCAAGTAAACAAGCCAAGCTCAGGCTCCTTCTTGCCACATGCTGGCCTTGGGAGACNGGTGGGTGGGTGGGGGGATTTACTAGCCACAATCCCCTGCTTGAAGTGAGGAATGCAGGAGCAGGATTATTCTCCATCAGGGCTTTGCCAGCCACTATTAATGCTGGCCAAATTAATAGCATTAAACCAAAGCAGATACATACCTTTAAACACCACATGAATAGAGTATAATGCCCATGGCCTTTCAGCAAGAGACAGAGAAGCAAATGTGATGCTCCTGGACATGCTCCACAGCAGTTTTCTTCCTCATGGCCCACAGTTACAGACACCTCAGAGTGCAGAAAAGAAAACACCTGCTGCTGTGACAAGCTTGGAGTATGCCAGCTGGCAGCATTTGATTAAGGAATGTTTTGGCCTCCTAAGGCCATACTTCACCCCTCCACATACACATGAAACAAAATTTGCTTTCCTAAAACCACTGGGACACGTTTGTAGGCAGGCTACTTGAAGGACTTTGTTTGGGACTAGGGATGAACTGCAGCTGGATTGCCCAGATTTTCACAGCAGGCTTTTCCTTCAAACTGTGGCAAAGGGTCACCTCTGAACAGGTTTTCAAAGTGCAAGGCAGCCAGATGGGATTGCAAGTTGTGAAAGACCAATGTAAAATTTCAGACATTCCTGGACCAGTTCAAAATGTGTTTCGACGAGCCCAGTCACATGGGGATTTTTGCAAGGCCTTTTATGATTATATCTCTTAGTAGAAAACTCATGACTGCTTTAAAGAAAGATAAACAAACAAAAAGACACAATTTAACTCCAAGTATCTGAAGAGAGTAACCAGGGAAACTCAGCTTTGGAAAACACACTGCAGCATTGGAGGATACAAACCTCTGCTGCAAACTGCTCAGGTCTGACCCAGATTACAAAAGAGGTTTGGATATATAATAGGTTTGGATATATATATATATATATATATTTAGACTAGATGTCAGGAGGAAGTTCTTTACAGTGAGGGTGGTGAGGCACTGGAACAGGTTGCCCAGGGAGGTTGCCCAGGGAGGAGGTTGCCCAGGGAGGTTGTGGCTGCTCCCTCCCTGGAGGTGTTCAAGGCCAGACTGGACGAGGCCTTGAGTGACCTGTACTAGTGGGAGGTGTCCCTGCCTATGGCAGGGGGTTGGAACTAGATGATCCTTGAGGTCCCTTCCAACCTTACCATTCTATGATTCTATGATTCTATGATAAATGCAAAGGACGCGCAACAGAAACAAAGCACCAGGTTCAGCCTGTACTTTCACCAGCCCCTCTTCTGTTTGTGTGCAGGGGGTTGAGTTTAGGGAGCTCCATGGGTCTTCTGACCAAGAGCGGGGTGGCTCAGAGGGATCCTCTGCCAAGGAGAGACAAGAGTTGCAGTGATCTTGTTGCCCGATGCAAAGGATGTTCTCCGAAGACCAGATTTCTTTGAACCTTCAAAAAAACCTCCCACCTCCAAACCCAAAAACAAACAAAAAACCCCAAAACCCAAAAACTACCCAGTGTGCTCAAAGCTAATTTTAAGGGAAATAAAAAGTCCCTTACTTCTAGTGTCCAGCTCTGAAACCACACTTCTCCTACTCCCACGATCTTTCATCTTGGTGAAGATTTGTTTGATGTCATCCTGCTCACAAGCAGAATCCACCTAAGTAGTCTTACTGTGGCTCTTATTCCTGAGGAACAACAGGGTTGCCCTCCCCAGAGTTAAGAAAACAGCGGCTGCAAAGCAAGGCTGTGGAAAGCAACCACATAATGATGTCTAGCACACAAGATAATGTTTGCTCAATAATATACATGTTTGATATAAGGTCACTTTCCACTTGTCCCTTTTTGAAGCCCTAATGCTGAAATTTTGTCTTTCATGGACAACATCCACACACAACCCTGCACTTTTCACACGTTCTTTCATCATCATCAGATGTTCATATCCTTGCTGATGTCAAGGTGACATACTGAGGTGCTAGGCTTCATCTTGTGACCCCTCTGTCTCTGGCCAAACTGTTGTCCAGGTGAAGGGTTGTGCTGGTTTGAGGTTAATTGGAATATTTTAATGTTTGCCCTCCTGATTTACCAGTGTCACAGTGTCCATGTCCCAGCACAGGCAAGAACCTCACAGTACTCCTGGTCTGTCATATCCCCTTACACATGCAACAATGCAGCTTGGTGAAGTCATTCACCAAGGCACCAGCAATGGTCTTCAGAGATGTGTAAATGGCAGCCAGTCTGGTAGGGCATTGACATGCCAATCAAAGTGTCATGTTTGGGACGAATGTACAACTTGTTAGCCAGTACTGACTTCAGGTCCTGCACTCTTACCACAGAGTTCAGAAGAGGTTACAGAGGGCATGTCTTGACAACACTCTGAAGATACCTTTATCCTTTGCCAGTCTGATGGCAGGCTTTGAGCTGCCACCAGTAAGTTCCAGGTCAGGACAAAGAGAAGGGTCATGAGTGTTCCCTGGGTGACCAGTCTTTGAACTAACATCTTGCTACAAAAGACCAGCTGGATGCAGGGCTTTGGCTCTCCTATGGATTACCTTCCCCTCCGTTCTAAAAGGACCTTGACTGCCGTTGAACTTCCTTGTCAAAACTGGTGAAAGATGAGAATTCAGCAAGCAGCAGCAAAAGAACACATGCTCTCAATTCTCCTCTAGTAAGTCACCATAGAACAGTGGCTAATGGAGAGTACAGAGACATTTGGATGTGGCATGTCATCTTCTGACTGCGACTAAGGGTGCAGATGGCCCTGGCCATCTCCAGCAGAGCACTAGGACCAACCTTCTTCCAGTGTTTCTTTAAATGGTTGGCACTGAAGGGAAGGTGCATACATTAGGTTCTAGCTCAGGCTCACCTAAGCCAGCCCATCCAAGCAGAAAACATGTAAGCTTTACTTTATGAAGAGCACTTCCAAAGTGCCAAGGTAATGGTCCCCTCTAGAGCTGGGCGATTCTGCATGCACCTAAACTGTCGATTTGACTTCCCAGTATCTGCTTTAGGCATGCGTGTAACTTTTATCATTTATGTCCTTCTCTTTGCATTAGTGCTAAAAGCTGACAAGAAAGCTTTGCTTTTGCTGAGATACGCTCTGAGATTAGAAGGGGACCTTGTAATAGTGTTAAGACTGAGGTCCTAAACTGTAAATAAAATTTTTGAGTTTGAGGATACATCCCGAAAGGGGGCAGAGCAGAAGAGATAAATTTATCCCATTCCATTGGGTTGTTATTTTTCTACATAATCTGAGGTTCAGAGTGTTTTTTTCTCTCTCTGGCTTGCTTGCTGGATTTGCTTCCCCCCACTGTCTCTCTCTGGTCTCACCTGTTCTGCACAGAAACATTGCTTGGGCAGAAGCAAGGTAAGACAATGTAGCCTTGCAAGCTGCAGTGTTCAGGGTGGGAGGTGTCTGGACTTTTGTCCAGAGGCATCTGGGTTTGTACAGGTTGAGCTGGGTTTTTGTCTACTTGTGTGTGTATTTAATGTGTGTGTTTATTACCTTTTATATTTACCCAACTTGGTAAATAATGATTTAATTTTACTTCCAGAATTCTGAGTAGTGTGGTAATTCACCTTCAGGAGGTAAATCCCACCACAGAGTTAGAGGAAGGCTAGGGAAAGACTGTGGCAATAGGATGAGATGTAATGGTTTTAAAGTGGAGCAGGGTAGAGTTGTATCGGACCTAATGAGGAAGCTTTTTACGAGACTGGTAACTACTGGCACAGGTTGCCCAAGGATGTGGTCAAGGTCCCTTCTCTGGAGGCATTCAAGATCGGACTCAATGTGGCCCTGGGCAGCCTGGAAGCAAGTCTGATCACCGCAAAGGGGTTGGACAAGATGACCTTTGAGGGTCCCTTCCAACCCAACCCAATCTGTGAAAGACAGGCAACTAATGTAGGAAGATACTGGTCATTTGGAGAGCATTCTGCTCTAGAAGGAGATTGTGGACTCTTAATCCTTGGAGGTTTCTGAGACTCAGCTAGACATATCCACAGGGACTTGAACTAGTGCTGGCAACAGCCCTGCTTAAATGAAGCAGTTGGACTACAGGTTCCTTTGAAACAGCACTTTTGTGGTTTTGGTCACAAATGTAGGACAGCCATTAAGAAGGCACAGAGAAAGGTATCTTTAAATTAGTTACAGGGAAAAATATTCTCGGCCAGGTTATTACAGGCAAGGTCACCACATTCCTCAGTACTTTGTTATTTGAAACAGGGCTGCTGCACAATTTGAGTGGTTTTTCATTACACATGAAGTTGAACCACTTCTGAAATAGTTCCTGCCGAAGTTAGTATCAAGCAGTTCTTGTTTCCCACTGTCCCATTTTCCAATACACCACATTTCTTCACCGACAACTGGTGGTAATTGCACTGCAGGATCTGAAACATTTTGGCAATAGATCACAAAAACTCTTCAGGATGTAGGAGGAAACATGGGATTACAAAAGAAATGGGAACACATTAGCCAGTTAACATGATCAGAAAATTAACATTCAAACAGTCATCTACAGGTTTCAGGGTTAGTGTATTAAGAGGGAAGCAATTCAAGAAGTTCAGAACTGCTGTTTCATACTGATGAAATACTCACCAGGACACCACCTTCTCTGGGCTGCATATTTAATCTTGCCCATGAGTTACTTCTGCCTTTAAATGGTGGAGGAAACTTCTGCAACACTATAACAGGAGCAGAACAGAGTGTGGTCTGTAACACATGCTGGTCTGTCACAAGCAGGCTCAAAAGCCACAAGATTCAGCAATTCCTTCAGAAGCCTCACCTACTCTTGGTTTACAGAGCACGTGTCAGATCTCAGCTGTTTCCTGACCATGTGTAACCCCATTTTTCATGTTTCCAAGTCTGCAAGGATTCCACCTACGGCAATACCAGAACTGGGATGCCAGCAAACAACAGAGAGACAACTGCAGAAATACCAGTTTTGGTTTAGTGTTTACAATTTGTTTTACAGCTCATCATGAAATACTGTTATTCATACAGTTCTAGCAAAATACAATTTTGAAGACGTAAGGCACTTCAAGACTTCCCAAAACAAATGTTCATGATAAAAATTCAGTAAGGGCTGGATGAGAATCCCTCTCTGCTTTTCATGTTCAGATCAGTAAAAGATCAATCCTCTAGTCAGACAGGTAAATGAAATAATCAATAGAAAGGTTTCCAAGATAGAGTTACTGCAGTATTAGTGCATATTCTGAAGCGGTCTGCTTGAAGTGTCTTCAGCTGGGGAGGGAGGGCATGGTGTGAATAAGATGCATTAAAATAGTGCTTTGAACTGGGTAACAAAGACACATTGCAGGGATTAAGTTTCATTACTTTCATTGGATTAAACTCCTTCCATTCATTATTGCCAACAAGAGTAAGGAATAAAAAAAAGAGCTGGTTCTCCCCTTCCTCCCCCCCACTCCCATTACAATTCAACACAAGATTTAAAAGACTTAAAATTACCAGGACAGAAGCCCATGAAAAACTTCAGAGTATGTTTAAATATTAATTACTGACTTCCTCAAGTCTCACCTCTTATTAAAGGAAGAGAAACAAAAAAGAACTGGCAACTGTGTAAGTTGCTTCCAGTCAAATTGATATTTTGCTTCTTTTTAACATGACCCCACTGTTCATATTAAGTACTTGCATTCAGAAAGGCACCAACAGCTCTCCTTGGCAGAGAGATGGCCAGCCAGATGATGAATGCAGTCAGGGCCCCAGCCCCCATGGGGAAGAAGCAATAAGCAACTTTGCTTCACACACTTGTGTCTTGGCTTAAGAAGTTTCAAAAGCTGGACTTGCTGGGCTGCTGTAGCAACAAAGGGACTGGTATCAAAACACTGACTGAAGACTTCACTTGGAGATGCATCTGTAGGAACTGAAGTAAGCTAGTTAAAACTGACAAAACAAGTGATAATGCTGGCAACACCAGTATGTCTCAAGGTCCCTAAGAAAGGCGTGGCAGGAATTAGTCCCTGCCATTCACCAGTGCATTAAGGTTATGTCCCAATACCTCCTCCACTCTTTGAGGAACAATTGCTGAAAAACCTGACTCCTGTAAGACACTACAGTACAAAACTGCATCCCTAGCCCTCTCGAATCCACCTCCAAGGAAAAAAAAAAAAACTAACCAATCAACTAACCAACCATCCATCTGTTTTTTCTTAAAAGTCCTTGATTGGTTTAAATTCTGACTTAATTGAATTGCACTTTAAAGCCCAGTAGCAAAAAGAAAACTTGGTAGCTTTATTCAGGAATTAAGAGGGAAGACATTTTATCAACTGTTAAAAATGCATAGGGGTATTAATTGCACAAGCTGCCAAATTTTGGCCTGACTACAGTGAGGAAACTGTGAAAAAAAGATTAGCCTATTAGCCCTACTAGAACTGGGGCAGAAATGGGATGTCTGCTCAGTCAGGAAAGAAAATGCACTTCAGGAGTGAGATGGATTAGAACCAGCCACCACTGGTCTTTACCTACAACACACAGAGGTGTCCCGTGCAGACAGGAACTGTGGCAAAACCCAACTTCAGTGATGTGAAAAGATTTATGACTTCAAGACAGTTGCTGCTGAAGGGAAGAAATGAAGGTGAAAGGTATCTCATGGCCCTGAGCTCAAAAGATCTAGAGATCTCACTTTGTGCGGCTCACTTCCACTGTTAAAAGAGTCAAGGTCTACAGCATTTAGTTGCTGACTCCCGTTATACTAAAAGCCAATTTACAATTGTGACTTTGCAGTCAATGTACTGCCCTGCAGTGACATGACAATGTCCACTTGGGACAGGAAGCAGCACCTGAAAGATGAGATGAAGAACCAACCACAGGCCACTCACTGATCTTGATTTAACAGCATGCATTCACTTTCTCTCCAAATCTGTAGGCTCTTCTTCCCAAGCAAACCTCACAGAACTTCCTAAAGTGACATCCAGTTGCTTTTGCATATCTTGGTTCCCTTAAAATACACATCAAATATACACATACATATTTAGAAAGGCACAGAGCACATACAATTTAGTTCCTTGTGAATCTGTGTGCGTGTGGCATCTCCAGGCTATGCTGCTACGATTAATAACAGACAGGGTGCTATTGTACAACCAGATTTGTTTTTTCCAATTCCAGTTCTGTCCATAGGAAAAAGCAGGGAAATGAGCAGTGCTGACAAGGAAATGCAAGGCAAGAAGTTCAGCCTACACACTGAAACAGAATGGGACATACAAAGCATCACAGACCTTGTTCTTCAGGTCACACTGAAGAAAAAGTAGTCTAATAGAAAAAAAATAAAATCGCTAAAGCTAGTTCCAAAAAGAATTATCAAAGTGCTTTAACATATAAAGTGTCAAATACAATTAAAAAGGACACAGAGGTGCTAGATGATTTCAACTAGGCACATGTATTTTTCTGAATGCAGGAGAGGAACACAGGCTTTTATTTTCTCCGACGGGGCCACAGTGGGCTAAGAAAAGTTTTTCTTGTTCATTCAAGTTTCTCCACACAAAGACTTTGCTCTGCTCATGCATTCGAAGGCACAGCTGGGTTTGTTCTATCTGAAATTGCATCAAAAGGACTATCTGCCGTGAAATATTAACAAAGGAGCAGCTCTCACCAAGTAAAACACACAAGAGGCTCCTAAAGAAGATTTATAGATACATGTCAAGTCATAATACTAATTTTCCTAAGCTATTTACTCTTTAAAATTCTGAGCTATTTTCTGCAGCTTTCCTTTAAACACAGTTCAAGATGACTGAATGTGTTATTTGAACAAACCAATGGGCTGTCAAAGCTATTCTACCAAGAGTAAAGGCAAACAAATAAATAAGGAAGAGGTTTCAAAATGACCTTGTGCAAGATGCTCAGACAACATGCCTCGGCCTTCCTGCCAGCTTTTCCTCCCAATGCTACAAGTAAGAGAAAAAAAACCAACCTCATTCTCCATGGCACTTCTCTTACTACTACTAATTCATTAAGCTGCTGCCTGCTTTGAGCAAATGACCTTAAAGATGGAAAGCAGCTCTGTACCTAGCACAGCAGAGCAGCTGCAGCAGGGGGCATGGTTGTTTAGAAACGAGAAATGTCAACTGAGACCTTTCCTGCAATTCGCAGATATAAAAGCAGATTTGCTCCAGTAGCTGAGACTCAAAAAAACATGATACAGAGCACTGCATCTGGTCCCTTGCACTGGCATGTGTGGCCACAAATTTGAAGCAATACCAAATCTCAGTAGAATAACTTGTTTTCTGAAGGCACCATAAAGACAGCAACGCTCATAGTGTAATGGGAGGAGGGAGTTAAAATAAACAGGAGGAAACACTAAGAGCAGCTTGGTATAATAAGGGAGTAAAAATGTGGCTCAGTTCTACGGTGGCTGCAACATCTGTAACACCACAGAAACCTTAAGCCTCTGGGAAGAGAAGTTTGGAAAAAATTTACTCCTGAATACAAAAAAAGTACTCAAACAACCCTAGCTCTCATTTTTAGTAGATGGATGTAAAAATCTGTAACTGAAATCAGAAACAGCAAAAAAATCAAAATGCTATATAAACACTGGGGTCCATGCACACTCCCATGGCATCATTAGCCTGTTTCAGATCTGCCGGCATGTTAACAGAGCTGGACAGCCTCCTTTTGCTCTGCAGGATAACTGAAGCCCAGTGAAGTGTCAGATATATTTAAACCATTCTCAGAGAGAATGAATCCTCCTTCCCACCATGTACAAAGGCAGAAAGGAGTCTCCTGGGCAGGAGATGTCTCTAACAACCCCAGACACCCTACGAGGCAGGATGCTACCAAGTTAGTTCTCCTAAGTAGCACTGCACCAAGCAAGTCTAGGTTTGCTAAGATGTTCTGCCCCTTTCCTGGAATTTAGGACAGTTTTTTGTGAACCCTTCATGCTTCACTGTTCCATTACTGCTTTTCAGGTAAGTTTTCTTTCCCATCCTCCCCTCTTCTTGCTCCCTGTTATCCCAGGAGGACTTTCTGCATCCTACGAGCAGCGACGCTGGCTTCATCCTCAGAGTCAGACTCGCTCTGGGAAGTAGAGCTCTGGGAGGCAGAGCTGCAGGGAGAGGAGCACTCTGGGGAGCACAGGTAGTGCATCAGCGGGAGGCGATACTTCCCACAGAAGTCAACAAACTTGATTTGTCTGACACAGCTGTCGAAGTAGACACCTGTCAGGGCAGAGGGAACAGTAACAACACATGAGACCCTGCACAGAGAGAAATACATAAGCTCTGCAAGTTTCTGCACATGCCTCAAACTAGGATTTAACTGACAACATCAGATATAGAAGGACAACAGGATACTAGAGGAAGCAAAGGGACCAGGTAACCTATGGAAGGGTGAAATATCTTTGTTTAGTGAAAAAAAACAACAAAAAACTCCCAACAAAACAAACAAACAAAAAACCCCAAACTCGCCAAACAAACTGTACTTGGTAGGTGATTCAGAGCAGCATACCCTATATGAAAATATACAGGGGAGCTACTTCCAAAGAACCTGGCAATTTCTTCTAACCATTAGGGAGAAATCTCAGGCTGGGAACTCACAAACTTCTTAAATGTCAAATTAATTCATCCACCTTGTTTTCAGACTTGTAAAACCTCTTCCACCAGCCAGCAAAAATGCATTTGCAAATAGACCTTCATAGCTCTGCTTTTCTTCTGCTTGAGTGAAGTGACCATGCTGAGTTTGGATGCCACTTTCCCTGGCAACAGTGTTGCTGTAACACACAATTACATTCCCTTCCTGTCACAGCAAGTGATTTTAGACAATGACATTTTCAGAAGTTTCCAGTGGTGTTTTAAGTCCTGGATGGTATGAAGTAAGCTCTTCTCCTGCAGTGCTACAGCAACAGCTGCAGTACTGTGCTAGTTTATAAGGAAAAGTGAAAATGAGCAAAATCAATCTACTGCTATCCAAGCTATGCAAAGCTCTTAGAAAAAAAATGTTTCTTTCTCTTCCAACACAAGTTCCAGTTTTGTCTTTGCTCACAGAGCATGCCTTGATACTGCCCTGTAAGAAGATAACAGCCTGCATTATGACTCCAGGGTAGATAGTAATGAATTACTTTTTTCCCCTTAAATTTTCTAAAGGCTAAACATGCAGATCACCTGCTCTGGACACAGATTACGCATTAAGCCAAATTAAGGCCAAGCACTCCAGGCTTTACTCCAAAGTCCTCTTCTTCCAGGAACTACATGCTAGTAGTCCCAAGCACAAGGCAAACAAGTTGGTCCTGGTAAATGCCAGGCACTACAGCATCTCTCCTCTTTTCAATCCAGAAATGAAGCTTGCTGTGTAGAAAGAGTGCTTGCAAAAGTTGTCCTGCCCATTACATAGCTTAAGTTATTTCAGGGCAGATGAATTGTGAACTTCAGACCATAAAAGCATAGTGGAATGCTGGGATGAGTTGCAAAGGCTTTGAGAGAAACACTGTCTTACACTCCCATGCAAATACAGCAAACCAGCACTGCAACTCTGAACATAATTCTTAAGTGAACGAGGTTCTCTAAAGACAGGTCTGCAGGAGACCTGGAGCCAGTGACATACACTTTGAATTTGGGTGCAACAACTTATCTAACCCGAGCTACTAAAGCCATGGTAAGTCAAAGGGAAAGAAAACCCACCAGGCAGAAGAAAGAAGCAGAGAAGCTCAGGTGAACTTACCCCCACATTTAGGATTGGGACAGTTGCTGGCCAAACTCAGGTACCGAACAAGACTCTCTGGGAGATCGCTGGGAGCATAGCCAACATTGCGCGTTTTAATCGTGCGTCCAGCCAGTTCCAGCAGGCTTGGGGGGTTGTAGGTCAGGTCACGGACAAACCGAACCACCAGTGGGTTCCCACGCAAGCTCAGCTCTTCCAGGTGAACCAGGTTAAGGATCTCTCGAGGAAGGTAAGTCAGCAGGTTATTGTGCAGGCTAAGGGAACGCAGGGAATGCAGCCTGGGGATGGAGATAGAAACCCAGTCAAGATGTGCAAACAGGATCATTCCATGACTGCATTACACACACCTGGTTACTCTCCTCACTCCCAGTAGTTTCTTTTTCTCTAGACTTTTCTTCCTTTAAAAACACAAATTCATGCTGAAAGACCTGCTTTTACTCCAGGACACACAGTGCCCTGGAAAACCTGGCTCAGATCTGTTAGAGTCTTAACTATGCTGTTGTCCCTTTCAGTATTGCTTCCCTCCCAAGCTCCCCAAAAGGGCAGCACAGAACAAAAGTATACAACCAGAGTGCTTTCAGGGTAGATGAGGCTTCCTTGTATGCATCAAGAATGGGTCCATGCAATATTTTGAGTAAGTTACCTGCTTTCACTCATGCATTAAAGATGATTGCTGGAGGGCAGACAGCCCTGGAAAACCCCATGTTTTCACTGCTTGAGGCTGCAACACCTTGTGCTGTGATACTACCAGACCTCAAAAGCTAAGCAAGGTCAGGTGGGGCTGACACAGGTGGCAAGCAGTTCTTTGGCTTTTTGGAGCGTCATGTACTCAGCACTGGTGAGGCCACACCTTAGGTACAGTGTTCAGTTTTGGGGTCCTCGCTACAAGAAAGACATCGAAGTGCTGGAACAGATTCAGAGAGGGCAACAAAACTGGAGAAGGCTCTGCAGAACAAGTCTTGTGAGGAACAGCTGAGGGAATTTGGGTTGTTTAGTCTGGAGAAAAGGAGGCTGAGGGGAGATCTCCTTGTTCTCTAGAACTACCTGAAAGGAGGTTGGAGCCAGGTTGGGGGGGGTCAGTCTCTTACCCCCAGGAACAAGTGAAAGGAGGAAAGGAAAGGGCCTCAAGGGCTGGTTTAGGTTGGCTATTAGAAGAAATTTTCCTTACTGGAAGGTTTCTCGAACAGAGGAACAGGCTCCCCAGGGAGGTGGTTGATTCCCCATGCCTGGCAGCGTTCAAAAGATACAGAGATGCGGTGCTAAGGGACACGGTTTAGTACCAGACCTGGCAGTTAAATAATCGTTGGTCTCAATGATCTTAAAAGTCTTTTCCAACCAAAACAACTCTACGATTCTATCAAGGAGGCATTCTAGCTCAGGAAGAACTAAGCAATGCTCCAGTACAGTGTCCAGGGATGGTCTCAAACCAGTGCAAGTTACAAGACAATAGGACATTGTACATCGATAATAATTTCATTACACCATCAAATTGCAGTTCAAAAATCTCGACTGTCATTCAATTGCTTTTGAGGTTACAGGTACACAGTGAATTCTTTATGTTGCACCTTAGGCTACCTGTACATGGTGTGCAGTGTCCTCTCTCCTCCATTATGAAACAGAGCTGTACTGTAGTAATGAAAGCTAAAATACACTGAAACCCTAGAATAAGAACTGTCAAGGGAACACGAGGAACAGTACAACGGAAAAGCTCACCCAGTGTTTTTTGTGTGCAAGACAAAACAAACCATCACTAAGAATATGGCAGGACTTTTCAGGATTCTCTGTACAAATCTATTAATTCACCTTCAAGTGTGTACTTTGTGAATTCCGCCCCTCCCCCATAAGCCTTTGATTGAGTTTTCCATATTGTATATGCATGGTCTGCTGCAGTGCACCATACTGAAGATCTTGTTCAAGTCTGGTCACATTAAAAAAGTGAAGGACAAATAGGTCCTCACAGGTACTTTTATCCACACACTCAAAATTCAAAGAGTTAATTACAGCTGTTGGATGATGAGAGTAAATACTCACTGTGCCAGCTGAGGTGGAATGCTCTGGATCTTGTTGTCACACAGAACTAGATAGCTAAGAGAAGGCAGGTTTGCTAATTCAGGTGGAATTGAAGTAATGAAATTCCCTCCAAGGTACAGAAACTCTAAACTGAAAAAGAGAAAGCACTGCATTATTTCATTAAGGTCATTCTCCAGTTTCATTTAACACCAAATCTTCTCCTTTTCTTGAAGAAAACTTACAGATGACAATGTATAAGACACTTTGCTGAAGGGTAAAAAGCCAAGCTGCACATCGAAATTACAACAGAGCTGCTGTTTCACAACAGATAACATTGAGATTTACTTCCAGCCCCCTGCAGCCACCATTACATCTATAGCACAAGGACTAATTTGCTCTTTATGGTATAACCTGAGCCCATTGACAAACTGCAACCTTTCAGCAGAAGTCAGAGGTAGCCAGTCCTGCTTTGTGACAAGTCACATGCCAGCACCACCACTGATGCACTCTGTGCTGTTGCAGCTAAGTCATGCAAGTATGTGCATGCAACTTCTCAGATTGATTGATTTCAGTACACGGAAGTCCCAGAGCCCCAAAACAGGAGCTAGGTTTACCTACTGTTTGAGCCTAAATAAAAAGCACTGGATGTCCTGTAAAAACTCAGCTGATATGAGACAGGAATAAAGGCACTAGATCACTTTTGGTAGGTGAAACTGCCAGTGTTTGCTGTGCATTCCTGCCCTTCTAGGATGAAAAAATGGCAAGGACTTCTCTTTGACATAATAGCTTCAAGCCCCCATTTCACGATCAAATAGTTTCCCTCCTCTGGTCTCAGATACTGTCTGGAAGAGGAGCAAAGGTTCAGTTTTGATACTTCTGCTTGGGAAGAGACACCATTGCTAACCACAGTCCCAACAACACTCTTTCTGTGCCTAAAAAAGGGTGAATCCCAGAGTCCTGTATGCACGTGCAGGAAAGCATTTCTGGCACAACCAGGTTAGCTGCCTAACGACAGTGTGTATTGCCACCCTCTGATTCACACAATAATAAAATGCTTTAGGTTGCAAGGAACCCTCAAAGGTCACCTATTCCAATCCCTCTGTAGTCAGTAAGGACATCTTCAAGCAGACCAGCATTCCCTGTAGGTCAGGAAAAAGAAGCCATTCAGGACCCATCATTCTTCAGAGCAACTTACAACCTCCTTGGAATAGGAGACACCGTCACCTCATGCCACCAATTGAGAAAGGCTGCAGGTACAACTGGCAAAGAAACATATGACCACACCACACAAGGAATATGGTGGTCAACCTATCCATCTGAACCCTGCAGTTGTGCTACAGCATGTTTGGAATGCCAGTGAAGCTCCTCTCTGAGGTTTCCCCTGGGACAGAGAATAATGGAAGTGACTACTTTTGTTCAGTTCTTGAAAGATGCCTGAACCCCAAAAATCTAATGACAACATCCGCTTGGGCTACAGGGGTCACTAGCTCAGCACAAAGGTCCAACTATCCAACAGTGAAGAACAGAATGACGGACTTCTGCAACACACTAGGAGATACACTTAGTACTTAGCTTCCCCTGATTTGCTTCCTCTTTTGGAGTATGTCAGAGGCAAGCTTCATAAAGTCAGCACAACATTAAGCCTTAAACTGAATATGACTTTATGAAAGGAAGTAACCCTGCTTGTTTCAGCTGGAAGATCAAGAAGCACAGCACATTTGGAGGTTATTCTGGACACAGAAAAAAAAACCAAAACAAAAACAAAAAACCAACCACACCACACCACCAAACCCCCCCCACTGTTCAAAAGTAGCCTCTCATTTTACACAGACAACCTGTAGGCAAGGAGCAGTGCAGTGACCACGTCAAGGGAAGATTATTTTAAATTAAAATTTGATCCATTAACAAAGCTCTGAATTTTAACCTAAGTTCCTCCTTCAACCTCCATTGTTTCACAAAGTGGATTTGAGCTGCTTGGCTTTCATTAAGGACTTAACTGCTGATCATACAATTTCTTAAGACATATTTCTCCACGCTGTTGCTGGAGCCCTCACAGAAAGCTATTGGGCAAGAGAATTCTAGAAATGTGCATTTCAATGTTTAAACCAGGTTCACATGGGTACAAGTTTCCACTTCCTAGGAAAAGTGAATAATTAACTCCTCACCTTCTGTGTTTGAAGATAATGCCCACAAAGCACAAAACTGCATACTACCAGGCAAGGTGGAGAGGGGTGCAAAATGCACAGCAAAAAAAAAAGAAGTGGGTTTGTTATTAATTTCAAGGTGTGAAATGCCTTAAAGATGTTTGAAGAGTAGCTTACTGCACAAACTAAACATGCAAAAACACTGCCTACAAACTACTTTTGGCTTTCAAATCCATCCTCTGTAAATTCTGTGTAATGAGAACACTCAGTTATACTAGTTAGGACGTAAAGTCCCAACACAGAACTGCCTCCAACTAAAAATCCACCAAATAAGAGAATTCCTCCAGTGGCAACAAAGAGTTTGTTAAAAATTGGTTTCTTTTTAACTATCTTCTGAGACACTTTTCTGAGGTCAGTAGGCTAAGATACGTTGTGCTAAGCTTGTACCTAGGGGGCCAAGGCAATGCTGGCTCTCGAGCTGTCCTTATGGGGCAGTTTGCTGCTTGGTAAGATGAGCAAGAGCACTGCTGAGCTCTGCTGTCCTCACAGAAAAGCCTGTGCTAAGGCAATCAACATTTATTAGTTTTTCAGAAAAGGGCCATAGCAGATACAGGGCTGAGCTTAGTGAGTAATTCTAATCTTTCACACCAAGACTTAGTTTTTCTGACAAATCGTTAATCTGTATAGTCATTCAGAGCAGCCAGCTAAGGTCTCATGCATCACTCTGTACACAGAGGGAGACCTGGCACTTTTCCTTACTTTCCAAAGTCATTCCAGGAACTTAGAAAAGCCAGAGAGCAACCACCCTCAAATGAACATAAGCTCAGTTCCTATATTTGCAGCTATTAAAAATTATGTACTTCCAACCTGCTACAGACGACTTTGGCTGAATGAGTTTAAAGCGAGGACAGACATTAACGAAATCCAGCTCAACAAAAACTTTAAAAAAAAAAAAAAAATCCCATTTGACAGAGCAGGAAGGTGGCAGAGGTGTGTGTGTGTGTGATGCTTTCTCTCTTGCCTTTCAGCAATGCATCCAGATAATCTAATGAAAAGCCAGAGCCCCTTTCAGCCTCACATCCAGCAGGCCCCTTGTTCAGAACATGCAGCATTAATTGCCCCAGGCTGCAGCTAGCACAGTCGAGCCAACTGTGTGTCACTCCTCTCCAGCGGTGGGTTTCATCATACCACCAGCAGAGTGGCAGTGCCAATCCTTTTTATACAAGGGAAGGGAGTGAGGAAACACTCAAACAACTACGAATCAATGCAGCTAGTGGCAATGAAGTTCAGCATACCAAGGCACTGTACATTCTGTTTTGAGTATGTCCTTGAGGTTTCCAGGCCATCCTACAGCACAAAACAAATCATAAAGCTCCAAAACAGCAAGAGGAGCCCACTCTGAGCACTAGAAGTATTTTTGATACCCTATCAATTACCATTACACTTTCACTGTCATGTTTTAAGGGGAGAATCGCTTCTGGCACAGAAGATACCGGAATTTTCGATCCACCCTGTTTGCCCAGATGCTTCTCTGAATAAAATTTTAACAGCTGACATCAAACAGATGCATCTAAATAAGCAATCTAAAAAGGAACTATGGAGCCTGAAACAGCTCCAAGTCCTTTTAAGATCAACTTTCTAACGAGAAATTTCCAGGGCAGTTTTGAGGCTCATGCAAGGGAGGAATTTGAAAGCAGCCCACAATACTCTCCTGTTAACCCTGTTCTACAATTTGCTAATTCCTGAGAGAACTGCACAGCCTTTGCTGACACGCAAATTTAAGATCAAACAGTCGTTTGAAAAGTATTTGCAAATCGTTTGAAGAGGGGAAGAAAAAGGGAGGCAGCAAAGCACATTTCCTAATGCTGTATCTTTATCAAAGCTTCGCTGGGTGTTTTTCCCACACTGTAGCAGCCGTTCTGATGTGCATGCTTGTCTAACATGCTTAATAGTACCCACAAATAAAAGCAAATACTCCGGGTTTTGCTGCATCTAAGCCTTTACATAAAACTTGGGTGAATCAAGTTAGGCATTTGAGGCCTTTGATCCCAGCCCTTGCACAACTGGGTTTTACTAGAGGAATCCAAGCAAGAAGGAAAGGAGCACACACGGCAAAAGCCTGTAAAGAGCCTGTAACTTTTCCAAGCTTTTCACTGCTGCTCCTGGTGCTCTGCTGAGTGCTGGAGTATTCACTGGAAAATTAGGACTAACCTTGAAATCCACATCAATTGCATTTCACTAAGACTTTGAAAATTTTTCCCTTTACAGGACACTTTGAAGACATTTGAAGCATGCACACTAACAGAAGCAATCCATGCAACCTTAAGCCAAAAGCCACAGCCAGACGGTGAAGATCAGAGAAGTATTTTACCAGACTTGCCAAACAAATTATGTCCAGAATGGGCACAACCTTAGGACCTGGAGAACAGGTCTTCTGAGGAGCAGCTGAGGGGACTGGGGTTGTTTAGTCTGGATAAAAGGAAGCTAAGGGGAGACCTTCCGTCTCTTTACCACTACCTGAAAGGAGGTTGGAGCCAGGTGGGTGTTGGTCTCTTCTCCCTAATAACAAGTGACAGGAGGAGTGGAAAGGGCCTCAAGTTGCCCCAGGGGAGGTTTAGGTTGGATATTGGAATAAACTTCTTCACTGAAAGGATTCTCAAACATTGGAATAGGCTCTCCAGGGAGGTGGTTGTATCTTTATCCCCATCCCTGGAGAGGTTTAAAAAGAGGCAGAGATGTGGTGGTAAGGGACATAGTTCAACACCAGCCTTGGCAGAGTTAGATAACAGTGGGATTTGATGATCTTAGAGGTTTTTTCCAATTGCAACAGTTCTATGATTCTATAACCACATTTCTAGTTCACCAGCTATAATAGACATTGCCCCTTAGCACATTCCTTGCTGGATCAGCACAGGAAGGAAACATGACCAACAGAGATTCCTGTTCCAGAGCTGCTGTGGGCTGTGAATGCAGTCTGAGCAACTGACTATACCATCTCACACTGAAAACACAACAAGGTCAATGCTGAAGGGAAGACTGCAGGACTTAAACGAACACAAACCAAAACCAAAACATCTACTTATGCTAAGCTTGTCTTTTATCTGGCATACAGAAGGCAATGGGGAGCTGTTCTTACCCACCTGGTGCATTTTCTGCTCCAAATTCAGAGCAACAGACAACGCTACAATTCAGGTGCTGCACTGTATTGACACCAACAGCTGAAAGTAACTGTGGGTGATGGGCATACAGAATGAGCTGGCACAGCTTCAACATGATTCAAAGAAGCCCTCTGTAGGACCCACTCTTACCTCAGAAACCTAAGGGACTGTTTCAAGCCACCACAAACACTTTAGAGTGGCATTAGGAGAAAGGAACACTGCATCTTCCTATAGGAAAACATGAATCAAAGGCTATTCATCCCTGCTGCCAGTATGCTACCTATGGTCTGCACCATCCTGCTGCCATGACCAGAGCAATCACGACCATCCACTTATGAAGCCAAGTGAAAGAAGCTTCAAGCATTAGGACATCTATAGGTGGAACTTCTACAACGGTCTAGAAGGTATTTGATAATCAGGTGAAAGGCACTCACTTTCTGTGAAGGATCTTGCACTGCACAGAGATTTGTGTGGGCAAGGATGGGGCAGATAGCTGAAGCTGGAAGGAGTATGACAAGACAGCAACAGGTCTGTGTTTCTTATTGCTCTTCATTATCTTACCAAATCACTAGGATGATGCTAAGGAAATTTCCACAGTGCCTAACCTCAGCTTGCTGCAGTTGTAGATTTACTATCTTCATATGAGTAACAGCACACAGTGCCTGCCTGTTATTCCAGGGTCTTCGCATCTGTAGTTGTTCCTTCAACTTTGGCAGATCAGACCCATCAGCTTTCTCTTCTTTCACCTTTGCGAACCACGTAGACTCCTTATCTGCTGTATTCCTGGCCTGCACTAACACTGATGTGCTACCTCTTCAAAAAATAAACAGGTAACTATGGGTTGCAGAGTAAAGACTAAGGCTTAGTTAACAAAAATCTCTTAAAAAAAAAAATCTTACCAGAGTTCAGCTATTTCCTGGAAACATAAGAAACACTTCTAGATCACTGCAACTCTGCTCAGCTGTATAATCAATGACTGGAGCAAACGGGAAGCTGCTAGAAGCATCAGAAGAGAACCACTGCCTGCAGGAACGCTAGTACCAGCAGGAAGAGTACATCCTGAAGTGAAAGTTCTGCCTGCATTTCTCTGTGGGCTGACACAAGACATGAGAAACGTTTCTTTTATATGAAGCTGCACATAGAAAAGGTCTAAAAGTCTTGGCTTGCCAGCAGCAACGAGACAGACGCTTGCAACTTGACCTGTGAGGTAAACAGAAGCCCAAACACTTACACCAGGCCACATCTCCCAGCCCACCCAGAGTTCAGAAATGAATAGGTGTCCCTGTGTTGCCCTACCACAACAGCTAGCTCTGCTCCATTTTATGCTCAGGCTCATTTTACTCACTTCAACATCGTACACTCATGCCGCTGACACCTCTCCTGGTAGCAGGCAGGAGGGTCTGGCAGTAGTTCCTCTCCGGTATGTCTTTTGGCAAGGGTGTCAGGTCACTGGTTATCTGGCTTCTAGTGAGCAGATTCAGGATTTCTGTCTGGAAGAACATCTCTCCAAATTGTGGCAAGCAAGTGTGCCTCACCCTTTTGCTGCTTGAGCAGTCCCGGATACAGAAGAGCCACTGATGGCGTGATGGTAAAGAAGCTGATAATCCTGGTGGAGCATGTACTCACTATCTTGAGCTAAAGTTCAATTGTATAATGGTGACACATTAGCAGAGGTTCAATGAGTTGGCAGTGATTACACAGGTGGCAGACACAAGCTGGGTCTAGTCTAGTTTTATTACCTGACAAACCACTTTGTAATGATAAACACAGTTCAGTAGACTTGTCCACATCTGCCCTCTCAGAATTGTCATTCTGGGGATCGAGCATCACCGCCCCAAGAAAAGCTGCAGAAGAGCATAAACAAGAGCCCTGCTTCATGGCAGGCCAGAGGAACAAAGTAAGGTAACCACGCAGCAGGAGCTTGACAGTGGTGCAGCCAAAGCGCAGTACTCAGCCCGCTGGAGCACCCCATAGAGTGCCATGCAGCCTGGTACCTTCCCAGGGTCAGTCAACAGCATAGTAAAAAGCATGGCTAATGTTTGCTTTCTTGGGGGCAGGATGAGAAAGAGAGAGAGAGAAAAATTACACACACACAGAGTATGTAAGCAGCAGTAAGGAACCTCTGCCTCAGAGATAAGCACAATAATGCCTCAACCACATCCTGAATGTAACTAGGCATATTATGGAGGCAAAGCGGATCACCTCCTACACACACCTGCACGCCTACACTGGCCTACTCTCCCATGAAGTTGCCACTGGCCTGAATTCCTTCATTATCCCTAAAGCAACTGCTCCTGAATGGAGAGAAAGCTAAGGTTTCTCCTCCTAAAGGCAGTCCCATCCCTGGATGCATCCTAGCTATGCTAAGGAGGACACAGGCATTCTCTAGCACTAAAAATCCCTCAAAGCATCTTTCAGATTTAACTTAACCCAGAATTGCTCTAGATCCTCAACAGATGCATGTTATGCCATCTGGGCAAAAGCTGCACACCCATTTTCACCTCTGGTACCTCCAATCTAGGGCCACAGGAGGCAGTGCCCCACACACCACACACTCTTTGCTTCCACTGGATGCAGCTTTGTTGAGCCATCAGGGCGAATCCAGCTACATAGAGGGTCAAGATTGCTACAATTTGCGTGAGAGAGGCTGCCTCTGGCAAGTTCCCTAGCAAAGACCTGGAGTGAAGAAAGTTCAGACTCAAGGTCTTAGCATAGAATCACACAGGGCTAGTCTGAGGCTTGAGAAACCATCAGAACACACGAAATGCCTGCACGTAACACATGAAAGAACATGAACTAAAGCTTGCCCAGGAGGATGGAGGCTTCAGAACTACCTATCCCAGGTCACTGCAGGCAATCAATACCCAGTCTTACCTAAGATCTGTTCTCACTTCTCCAATCCCACCCCATCAATGTTCCTAGCTGGTGTGAGTCAGCCATAGGTTTCTGTGTGGTTTAATCCAGCTCTAGAGCCACCTGCATCCAGCACCACTGCACCGGAGCACAGCCTAGGATTCCATGCTTCAGAAGGCCTGTCAGCAGATAAACCAGCTCTTCATGAGCTGGATGGACAAGGAGGAAGAAAGCCCCCAGTCCTGTCAGCAAGCACTCTGACGAGATTGGAGCAGTATCAGCAGGAAGATCTTACTGTTTGTGTAACAAAACCAGACCCTTATTCGCCTGAGAAGTTCATCATGCAGCCACGAGCTGCATGGTAACAGGGTTTTATTTCCCTCTTGCCAGAGTGTGGTCAGCACTCATACCAACCACACTGTCACCAGGAGAGCCTTCCCTGCACCAAGGCAGCCCAAGGACTGAGAAATCCTGAACAAGCTGCTCGTTTGGTGAGGGCAGGAGGCCCATAGTCCACCTGAAGAGTAGCTTCAAGTTCTGGTACCTCAGCCTAAGGAAGGTGAAGATGTATTAGGAGTAGCAACGCTTCTTCAGAAACACCTGAGACCGGAAAAAACTTACTCCCCAAGCAGGAGAGACACAAACGTGCTGCTCTGCAGTGCGTCACTTCTAGACAAGAAAATCTGGCTGGGTTTGCTTGGCAGCCGCTGGGGCTTTTCTCTTCCCCGTTCACCACCCTGGGGGCAAAGGCCCAGCCCCGGAGGCGCGGAGGGCCTATCCCACCCGGCGGGCTCGTCCCGCCCGGCGCCCTGCCCTCACCTGCGGAGCTCCTGGATGTCGGGCGGGATGCCGTGGAGGCGGTTGCCACCGAGGCTGAGGCTCCGCAGCCCACGTAGCCCAAAGAGGGCGGGCGGCATTTCGAGGAAGCGGTTCCCGCTGAGGTTGAGGACGCGGAGGGAGCGGCCGAGCGCGGCCTGCCCCAGACCCTTGGGCAACGAACCGGGCCCTCCGAGACGGTTGTTCTTAGCTAGGAGCGTGTGGAGGCACGGTAAGGCCAGCAGCTCCGCGCCCAGCTCCGCCAGCCCTGTTCCGCTCACGTCCAGCACCTCTAGAGCCGGGAACCACTGCGACAACCCAGCAGGCAGCGGGCCTGACAGCCGCCGCGGCGACAGCACCAATCGCCGCGTCTCCGCGCTGCGTCGTGCCGCCAGCTCCGCCGCCAGCTCCGCCGTTTCCTCGCCCCCCTCCAGGCCGCGCCGCGGTGGCTCTGCCTCCGGCTCCTGGGCCGCGCTGCCCGCCGCCGCCGCCATCCCGCTCCCACCCGCAAACGTCGCCCCGGCGCCGCCTTTGCGTCATCCCGAGGGCTCCCCCGCCTCGCCTCGCCCCGCCTCCTTCACGCTCTCGGACCGCGGCCCCGCTATCACATGCTTGATCCCGGGCTCTCTGCCCAGCCTGGTAGGAGAGTGCGACCGATGGAGGCGGGGCGAGCGCTCTTGATGCAGGTTGCGGGGCTTCCGAGGGCGCGCGGCAGCGGGAGGTGGGAGGGGGCGGTGTACGGGGCGCGGCGAGGAGTGCGGCTTGCACCCCGCGTAGCTGTCAGGGAGGTCACGGCTACTCTGCCACCGCGGGACTGTTACTTGGGTGACCCTCGGGTCACCGTTACAGACCGCTCCGGCGAGTCCGGCCAACCGTGCTACTGGAGAACAGGCTCCCAGCCTGCGGCGGGGTCTGGCAATGGCACCCGATCCCTGCAAAGGGTTGTACACCGGGCTTGCCCGACTCGGACCACGCTACGGCTCTGGAGCCCACTGGCTGAAAAACATAAAGATAGCTCCCGCCTTTTTCGCTCATCCGCGGGCGCTCCGTGGCCTGCCTGTGCTCCAAGGCCTGTCTTTTGTGGCTGCTGGCGACGGGGCCTGGCCTTTGGTCTTGGGATTAGCCAGTGTTTTGTCCAGGGTTTGTCAGCTTTCGGCCTTGCAGAGCTGCCGCTGGTGGAATACCAAAGCTGAAGTGCCTCCACATAAGCATCTTGAGGTATCTCCTTGTTTGAATGTGAAAAGGCAATTTCTAAGAGAGGAGTGACACCTGGATGTGTTCCTGTATGATAGATTCTAGGTGATGCTGCTCTAGCAGAGGGGTTGGACTAGATGATCTTCAGAGGTCCCTTCCATCCTCTGTTGTTCTGTAATTCTGTAATCCACAATACCTAAGTCTGTCAGACAAAGAAACCTTATGTGGGTTAGACACCGGCACGAAGCTGACCTTGGTTGTACAGCATACCAACAGGCAGCTTGAGATTTGTGATATCAGTTCATCACCCTTTGGACACAGGTTAATAGTGGTGTAATCAGTAATGTTCCACTGAAAGAATCATGGTATGGTAGTGGTTGGAAGGGACCTTGGGAGATCATCTAGTCAAACCCTCCTGCCAGAGTAGGTTGGTCTGGAGCAGGTTTCACAGGACAGTGTCCTGGCAGGTTGTGAATGATTCCAGAGAAGGAGACTCCACCACCTCTCTGGTGAGCCTGTTCTGCTGATCTACCACCCTCAAAGTAAAGAAGCTCAAAGTAAAAAAGTGTCAGCTTTAGATGACACTTTCTGTATTCAACTTTGTGCCTGTACCTCTCGTCCTGTCACTGGGCATCACTGAAAATAGACTGTCCTCATCCTCTGACATCCATCCTTTAAATATTTATAAACATTGATAAGATCCTCCCTCATAGTGTTCTCCAGGCAAAAAAAAAAAACCAAAAAACCCAAAACCCAAGTGCCTCAGCCTTTCTTTTTGTTCTAGTCTTCTAATCATCTTTGTAGCCCTTTGCTGTACTCTCTCAAGCAGTTCCCTGTCCTTGAACTGGGGAGCCCAGAACTGAACACAGTAATCCAGACAAGGCCTCACCAGGGCAGAGAAGAGGGAAAGGAGAACCTGCCTTGACCTGTTTGCCACGCTTTTCTTGATGTACCCCTAGGATGTCATTGGTCGTCTTGGCCACAAGGGCACATTTCTCTTTTGTGGCCATCCTACTGTCCATTAGAACTCCCAGGTGGGAGGGCTGCTTTCCAGAAGCAGCAGCTATGTGCGATGTCAATGAGAAGATTCACAGCCTTTTCCCCTGAACAAAGTCCAGGTTTGAGAACCAGACTTGCTTCCTTGTGATGTGTAAAGGAACCAAAAAGTAGGGAGCACCCACCTGCTTAAAAGACTATCCACAAAAGTCTCTGTCATCTTAGAGTGGAAGAAACACAAACCATGGTTGGCTTGGACCAACTAGGAGTTGGAAAACAGTGCCTGAAGTAGTAATGATGCTGAGTTCAAAAGTATCCAGCATTCTACGGATGAAACCCTAGGTTAACTTGTCCTTTCTTTGGTGCTTCTATGAACCCTGGATTTTTACCACTACAAATATTTCAAAGTGACACCTCCTGTTCCTGGGAGCAGGGAGTAGTCAGGGCTTTGCCCGGCCTTCAAGAAAGGATGTGCCAAAGTGGGTGGGAAAAAACAGGTCATGTCTATTGGAGTTGTTTCATTTGTTTTACACATTTGGGGCTTCACAAGTGCAACCCAAAGACAGATGCATAAGAACAGATACTGGACCAGTATACTTATTTATTTTCAACGTAATTTTGCCCACTTATAAAGGTTTTGCTGTTTCAGCTGGATCATTTGTGGAAGGGTTTATGTAAGCGCAAGCGTAAGGTCACCTGGGTTTTGCTCTTGTCTCCTACAGTTTTCTATGTCAAAGTTGTGTCCTCTGAACTGGTTGCATTTTGTTCAGGAACTGAATCTTGTGATATATTAGTTTGTTCCCATGACCAAGGTTAAAGTTAAATAAATACCTCACAAATGCAGCTCAGAGCCTTCATCGGCCACTTCAATAGTGTATTTCTCAGTTTGAAGTTTAACAGTACTGGAGAAATGTGGAGTGCTTAAGCACACATGGTAGTTAGGCAGCACAGTAACTCATTAATAATCAATGTGCTTAACTTCACAGACAGGCTGGAGTTTTCACCAGACTTCTTCCAGAGGTAGACAACAGCCCTCCTGCTCTTCCTCTCTCTCACCCCAAAATAATTTCCCCTTGGTAAGTATGCATGATGCACAAGATAAAGTATTTATAGTGCCATCTAGCTCAACTTGAGGCTGACCCTTCCATTTTCTTAAAATCCTGGGAAATTCTAGCGGTAGACACCAAAGTAATAAAGCAGCCCTACCAGGACAGCCTCACTTCTCAGTTGAGCAGTGACTGTCAGAGGACACCACCATTCAGGCTGCTTGTGCAGTAGCTGGTACATGCTGAAGAGGCTATGTGGTGTGAAAAGTGATGTGTAAAAGGCAATGTTTGGTTTGTGTTTCTTTTTTTAAGCAGCTTTGGAAGGAGCACACCAAGTGAACCAAAGTAATGCAGACTTCTGTTAGACTGTCGTGTGCATAGGAGAGCTCACAGGTGGCCAAGCCCATTATAGTTATGTGAGATATGAATGGTAAGACGTTATCCTCCTGTTTTGTGACACCAGTAAAGGCTATCTCACCAGTACAATAATGAGAAGCCTTCCCCTCTCCCCACTTTTTTGGAAAGAAAGGAGTTAGATGTAGAGAGAGAGTGGAAGGGGTCAGAAACATCCAAAGAATAGTCTTGGTTTGATTTGGAATTAAAAAAAAAACACTTTAATAATAAATAAAAGGTATTTAAGGTAGGGGAGTTACAAAGAGGTATAGGGAAGGGAAACAAGATACAAAAACATATACAACCAGATTGATGGCAGTGGATGGAGGTAGATTCAGGAAAGGGTGTCGGCCACATGGTAAGACAGGAGCAGCAGGAACAACGGTGGTGCTATCAGCCGGGCAGACAAAGAGGAACAAGAAACAAAGTTCCTCTGTTTATA
>VWYK01002859.1:0-11269 GCA_013399775.1 Semnornis frantzii | reverse complement strand
TAGCACCATGAAGTCCCTCTCTCCAGGGCTGCTCTCAAGACAGTCATGGCCCAGACTATACTGGTGCCAGAATTGCCCCAACCAAAATGCAGGACCCTGCACTTGGTCTTCTTGAACCTCATACGGTTGTCATGGGCCCACCTCTCCAGCTTGTCAAGGTCCCTCTGGATGGCATCACTTCCCTCCAGCACATCAGCCACACCACACAGCTTGATGTGAAAGCTTCAGTGAACTTGCTGAGGGTGCACTCAATGCCATTATCCATATCACTGATGAAGAAGTTAAATAAAACCAGACCCAGTACTGATCCTTGAGAGACACCACTTGTTACTGACCTCCACTTCGACAGGGGCCCATTGACTGCAGCCATTAAGACAGTTTTTTATCCATCCATCAAACCCATATTTTACCAGCTTGCAGATCAGGATATCATGTGTTGGAGCACCAGCTTCTGGACACACAGGATAATTTAAATGACAGTAATGCCCATGCTTTGGATATCTAATTCAACTTGAAATATCAGTATGAATGTTTTCTTGAAATATTCAGAAACATATTGCATAAAATTTAGGAGAAAGTGCTAATCATGTAATGATTACACTTAACCACATATGATGAACCATTAAGGTACTTTTACTGCTGTCATATATCAGAACATGTCTCATAAGTTTATTTTTTTTAATCTTCTGCAAGAGCCATATTGATCATATGTAGTGGATTTTGTATTCTGTCACATGTCAGCAGACTTCAAAAATTGTCTTTGCAATGACAATGACTGTGTGGGCCTATCATACTATATCTCATTAAAACTGTACCCACTATCTGTTTGTAGTGCCAAGAGTTCCTTGTCTTAAGGAGGAATAGTATAAATAAGAGAGAATTTAGTCAGCTATATTTGGATAACAGATTGTTAAGGAGCAGTCATTTAGAGTACTGGAATGGTAATGTTGGCATTAACTATTGAGGCACTCTGTAGAAATAGGAGACACAAAGCTGACTATTGAGAAATACTACCCTAGAACAGAGGTTTTTACAACTTGACATATCCAGTTTCAGTTCCCTTCACTTATTTTTTCCAGCTGCAGTCTGCATTTTGGAGCTGCTAGTCCCTTTCATTATAATGCAAAAGTTGAATCACTTTATTTTTGTTTGTTTGTTTGTTTGTTGTTATTTTTTTTCATAGTATCTCACTTAAGGTTTTGAGATCCATTTTCCTGTCTTTCCTTTAAATAAAACCTTTTTAGAAGATACTCTTCTCATATTCTCCAAGAAATGTGCTGTGATGTGTGATAAGGCTACAATTAAATCTGGATTCCCCACTGTTGGAGAAGTAAATTGCCTGAGATTATAGAAGAATCTTTAAAATGCCTAAACCCTCTCCTCAAAAACATCTTGTATGGAGTATCAATATTTTTTCACAAATCATGTGAGATTATGGCCTGTATCTAAAAATAATGATCACAGTTTGAAATACCAGAGGGATGACTTTTTCTTTAATGCCAAGCAGCCAAAAGCTGTGTAATTAAGAGCAATTGTGAATGTCAGTTTTAAAAACTAGACTGATCTTCCTCAAATTAGGCAGTGAGCATAAAAGTGCTTTGGGTTTAGCTCAATTATATTTATTTGAGACAAAAAATGATTTTGTGTTAACAAGTGTATTTAAAAATTATATGATTTTTGCTTGTTTATCCTGCACCTAAAATAAGTAGGTCACTCTCTGGATTATAACATCTAAATGGTTATCTCCTTAGAAAAGACAAAATTAGTGTAACATATTCTTCAGTAACATAACCTGCAAGCCTAGGATGAGGCACAAGATATTTATTTCAAGTCAGTAGCAGTACTGGTTTGCATTTTTCCAGATGTTCTTCAAGTAATTAGCATATTTGTTCCAATTTTGTGTTTGTTCTGAGAACTAATTTGACTTCTGCATGTAAAACTGCACCGTATTTGCGTCGCGTGACACATAATGAATGATGGATAAGGAGATGGAAAATACTACCTTAGTTGTGTTTATCATATGTGGTGTATAAACTCCACAGCATCTTATGGAAATCTTAAAATACCAGTTCAAATGTATTGGAACGTGGGCTGATAATCCTGGTAGGAAAAAGTACAGAGGAAAAATGAGGTTCATGTGCAGATACATTTTGAACGACTTGTATGTGAAAGAGTAGCTAACAGAAATGAGAGGATTTTGCTAGTTATGATAAACTCAGTGTTGTGCTGTTCACCAATATGTAGCAGACTAATTGAGGTGAACTTCCTTTAGGAAAGCTGGGAAGGTAAGGTCCCACTCCTGCATAAGGAAGTGCTCCAACTGCCACCAGTCTATTCCCTCTCATATTTCAATAATCGCAGTGAGTGATAATTCTTGAAGTGAGTCTTCCCAGTGGTCATTTGTGATGTGGATTTCACACACGTCCCTTTTATTGTCAAATAATAAAATGAAGACTTATAGCTTATTATATATTTTGGTTTTGTTAGAAAAAATTTACTGGCCTTAAGAAAGCAACATGATTTTTTTTTTGTTTCTTTGTTTGTTTTTGGTTTTTTGGGCAGGTAAATATTAAATGATAAAACAATAAATTTGAGTGCTGAACTTCCATTTGAACTAGACTGTATCTGTTGATAACAGATTGTTTTGTTGTTTGCTGGGCTCTTTAAAGTAACTCTACGGGTGAAATGTTACTTTCTGTGCAACATTTGCCACCTCTGGAAAAGTTCCTGTTCTATTGATGTTATAGCAATGAGTATCAGGATCCGCTGCTGAGGACTGAATTACGGAATTCATTCCATTCCATTCCATTCCATTCCATTCCATTCCATTCCATTCCATTCATTCCAAAACATTCCATTCTGAATGAATGAGTGAAATGTAAAAGAGTTATGTGATGATTTTATGTAACATGTAAGATGGTGGCAAATTTTCAGATTAAGTAGTGAAATAGGGACAATTGATCTGAATCGGTGTGCCAGAATTATTATTGGATTAACAGTGTTAGTTCATATAAGGATTTCATGCCAGATTTTATTTCATTCTTGGAGCCTTTATGACCATAAAGGCAAGAAAAAAAAAAAAAAAAAAAAAGGCATTAGAAGCTAGATACCATTCCTATTGTAATTTTAGGAGTCATTTTAATGAATATCACAGAATCATAGAATGTATGGTTGGAAGGGACCTCTAACAAACTATTACAGTAATTAATCAGCAAATTCCTTGGGCATGTGCCTTATTAAATATGTGAGCTCTTCTGTTTATTTCTTGTCTTTACATTTCAGATTACAAATTAATTTTAGGTCTTGGTTTATAAACAATATTAGAAAAAAATCTAATTAGTAATGTTATTACTAAATAATTAATGAAATAGAAAAGTTTAAAATTAATCTTATTAATCAATAACCCTAGGATATGACCCACTTATCTGTCGCCAGGTGAGGTTACAAGCAATATTTTTCTCCAAATCAAATGGGTTTCAGTGTTACTATACCTTTTAATCTGCGAGGTGTGTCTCACAGTCTGTGCTGAAATCATTTTCTTAACCCAGCTTTCATATGCTGTGCTAAAAAAATTACATTTCCATTACATGAAAAAAATATTTCACCATTCCCTCCTACAAACTTCCTACCCAAAACTTTCTTTTTAAACATTTGTTTTTACTGGAGATTAGACCCATAAAATGTGTGAAAGAGAACTGTCTGCCTTAGCAGAGAACAAAGTGGATGTGTGTGGGTAGTAAATTAGTTAGGAGGTAGAGAATTTATCTTCATCATTCAGATACCTTCTCTGGACACATTCAGGCACCTCAACATCTTTCTTGAATTGAGGAGCCCAGAACTGGACACAGGACTCAAGGTGTGGCCTAACCAGTGCTGAGTGCAGGGGCAGAATGACTTCCCTGGTCCTCCTGGCCACATTATTCCTGATACAGACCAGGAGGCTGTTGGCCTTCTTGGCGACCTGGGCACACTCCTGAGTCATGTTCAGTTGCTGTCAACCAGTACTCTCAGTTCACCTCTCTGCCTGGCTGCTCTCCAGCCACTCCGTCCCCAGCCTGTAGTGCTGCTTAGGGTTGTTGTGGCCAAAGTGTAGTACCTTGCACTTAGACTTGTTAAAACTCATAACATTGCACTTTGCCCATCTATCCAGCCTGTCCAGGTCCCTCTGCAGCGCCCTCCTGCCCTCTTACAGGTCAACAAATGTAGTGATAAAAGTTTAGCACACCTTGCTTTCATTCTCCACAAGCCCACCACCCTCTCCATATAAACCAATTTTATTTACCTAGAGCATCTACCTTACTCCCATTAATTGTGCCTGCTATGAATTTCATCATTACTCTGCTTCAATATCTTTTTGCCCTAGTACCAACCTATGCCCAGAGAAGAGTAATTTCCTTGAAATTTTATGTCAGTGATGGGACTCTTCCGTAGTTCTGAGGCTCAGGACTCCCATTACCAGGAGTGGTTCTAGCAGCTGCATAATATTTTTAGGACATGGAAGTTTGTTAACATAAATTTGAACCTTTTGAGAGCATGTTCTCCTTAGTGAATAGATTAGTTCTCTGAAAATTTTAGAACATCTTGAGGGTTTTAGAACATTTTTCAGAACACTTTTTAGAGTTTATCACTGATGCTGAATTACTTGCAAGCATCTATGCCCTTGTAAGCAGCTATGCTCTATCAGCAGGAATTAATAATTTTATGGATGCAAAAAGCACTGAATTTTCAGCTAATAAAACAACAGCATTTTTGTGCATGTGTCTACCCAAAATATAGGCAGCACACGTCACTGCATAATTCTAAAACTATGAAACTATTCATCAAGAGCTGCTCTTGCTCTTGAGTTATTAATTGCCCTGTTATCCACATTAGTGTCTGTTAAATAGAGTTTTCTTGTCGTGGTGTTTTCTAGAATTTGAATGGATACAAATGTTAACACTTAAATTTTTATTAGCTTGTTCTTATATGATAAGGACATGGAAGTGTTGGAGCGGGTCCAGAGGAGTGCCACAGACATGATCAGAGGGCTGCAGCAGCTCTGCTGTGAGGACAGGCTGAGAAAGTTGGAGCTCTGCAGCATGGAGAAGAGAAGGCTTCCAGGAGACCTTAGAGTAGCCTTCCAGTATCTGAAGGGGGCTACAGGAAGGCTGGGGAGGGACTATTTACAAGGTCTTGCAATGACAGGACAAGGAGCAATGGGTTTAAACTGGCAGAGGGAACATTTAGACTGGATGTTAGGAGGAAGTTCTTTCCAGTGAGGGTGGTGAGGCACTGGCACAGGTTGCCCAGGGACCTTGTGGCTGCTCCCTCCCTGGAGGTGTTCAAGGCCAGGTTGGATGAGGCCTTGAGTAACCTGTTCTAGTGGGAGGTGTCTCTGCCTATGTCAGGAGGTTGGAACTAGATGATCCTTGAGGTCCCTTCCAACCCTACCATTCTATGATTCTATGATAATAGAATGTTATTGTACCAATTAATTATTTCCAGATGTCTAAAATAATAGTAGTTTAAAGTACTATCCGTAAAACGAAAAGAAAATTTTATAAGCTATATTGTACATTTTGATGATGGTCATCAACACTTTTAAAGCTGTATGATGAGCATTTCCATAAATACTGAAGTATATTAAACACTGGTATTCAGCCTATGTAAATTAAAATTTTAAGCTGTTAAAACAGAATCTAAACCATTATACCAAGACTGGAGTCTAAGATAATACGTGAGTGAAACATTTGTGGAAAACTGAATCTAACTTTCCTGCAGCATTTCATTTCAAAACTGGTTTTCATTTTGCTTGCTTCAATGTAATATTTTAAGTTATTTCAATGTGATTTTGTGAATTTTATATCATTCTCAGAGGGGATAAAAAGTAAAATAAAATATATGAACATCTCTAGGGATAAATATCCCTACTTTGGTAAGAGAAAAAAAAATCCATAATACACAAGATGGCACTGTTTCACTTGTGGGGAAAAAAAATAAATCAAGTTTTCACATATGATAACAGTGAGAAGTATAATATGAGAGTGCAGAAGATTTTATAGTTTTGTAGAATTGAAGATAAGACCTTTGCACAGTTAAATGGTTTTATTTATTTTAGACAAACCAAGGCATAACTATGTAGATGCATGACTATATAATTGGGGCAAATAAAAATGTATCTAAAGTAATCATTGACAAAACTGAATGGATTGGGAATTGAAAACCAGATATGAACTAAAATTCTGTGTGACTTGGTCTTTTGCTTCTAAAAATTCCCAAGAATTTAGAGTTTAACTTTCAAACGATGCTTTTTCCCCCTGAATCTTCTCCAAAGTCTTCTGATATATATATAGATAGATAGATAGATAGATAGATAGATAGATAGATAGATAGATAATAAACATATGATTTAAGTTTCTACACTTTGTTTTTCAAGGCAATTTGTTAAGAACAAAAAGTATTTGCATGAGAATTTCCTGTGCAATAGAAGACATCATAATTTAATTAGATCTTAAAGTATAATCTAGATTTTAATTTATTTTTTAAAAAAATAATAAATTTTTAAACTAATTAAATATTTGCAAATTTTTTTTTTTTATTTTAGACATTTCTGACCTTGGCTAATATTTATGTGTTCAGCATTCGTGAAAACCCAGCTACGTCTAACTGTGATATAGGAAGATAATTTTAAGTATTTCTTAGTATTTCACTAGGCCTTGTTAAATAAATTAACAATGTTTATCTATTATATTATTCTTCTCAGGAACTAAGTAGAAAACTTGGAAGCCTTTGAGTACATTAAATGCAGTCATTGCAATAGCATTTCAGGATTTTCAGTTTCAGATATCTGTCTAAATTTAACTACATCTGTACTGATAATTTGGTATCCCTTGACCCGGTCTTTGAGATTGAAAAATTCCATTCACGTTTGGACATGAAAAAGTGTGAAATTTTTATTCTTAAGAAAATATCATGAAAGGCTAGAGTTGAACCTGGCAAAGGATGGCTTCTACAGGTATATAAACCGGTAACGGAAGGTCAAAGAAAGCCACTCCCTCTGAGGAGTGAGAATGGAGAGTAACTGTCAACAAACAAGGCGAAGGCTCCAGTACTCAAGCATTTTGCCTCAGTCTTCACTGTCAGTTTTGCCCCTTAACCCTCTCAAGTTGACAGACCACTAAGTGAGGACCTGAGGGGTAAAGACTCTCACACTGTAAGCGAAGATCGGGTTCAGGACCACCTAAGGAACCTGAACATATATAAATCTATGGGACCTGATGGGATGCATCCCAGAGTCCTGAAGGAATTGGCTGATGCAGTTGTAAAGCCACTCTACATGATATTTGAAAACTTAGGGCAGTCAGGCGAAGTCCCTGTTGACTGGAAGAAGGGAAATACTGTGCCCATTTTAAAACGAGTAGAATAGAGGACCCTGGAAATTACTAACCTGTCCGCCTCAACTCTCTGTACTTGGGAAGATCGTGAAACAGATCTTCAGAGAAAATTTGCTAAAGCACATGGAGGACAGGGAGAGGATTTCAGGTAGCCATGGTGGCTTCACCAAGGGCAAGTCCTGCATAACCAACCTTGTGGCCTTTTCCAAGAGACTACCTCAGTGACAAGGGAAGTCCAAGAGATGTCATCTGTGTGAACTTCTGTAAAGTCTTTCACACAGTCCCCCACAACATCTTTGTCATGAAAGGCCAGAAATAGGCCTAGCACGTGTCCTGGCTTGTCCAGGCATGATCCCCTGCTCCCCCCGCCCTTTTCAGAGTGGGGAGAGACACCGGAAAGAGGACAAAAGACATAGAGCCGCTGACTCTGCTCCTCTGATAAACAAGGTACATACACTTGCCTCAAGCATGGCCTGTGTTTTCCCAAATTTGGGTTAACAAACCCCTGGCTTCACCTAATACAGTTAGTTTTGGCAAAGCGGCATTTTGATTGGCAAATCTCTGTTACCTGATGGAGCAACTGAGACTCAGGCAATTGATAAATATGGCCAGAAGTTGTAAACAACTTACCTTACCTCATTTGCTTTCCCATGCCTCAATTTGTCTTGCCTTGCTGCCACGCTTTTATTTGCCTAGCCAAGCCTTGCTTTGTCATGGGGACCAGGAAGCCTTTTCACTTCAAACCAGTTTTGCTGTGTAACAGCAAGTTTTGATGCTTCGAGCTTATCCACCTGGAAACTTTGCCATGCCTCAATTTACCAGAGAGAGGTATAACTACCTTCACGCCATAGGCAAAAGTTACTGCCAAAAGCTACCGAAGACAGCCTGCCTTAGTGTGAACAACCCTTCTGTCAGGTAACAACAGCCTAGACTGGGCAGAAGGGGTTTACTAGGAGAGTCAAGTGCTCCTGAGACCTCGCTGCAGCTTATGTGGTGGAAGAGAGTAGGTTACTACCACATAGTAAGAAACCATGCTTGCCTGCACACTTGCAAACCTCTGTGAGGAGACTGGATCCCTGGAAAGGACACCGTCTGCCCAAGAAGGGACCAAGACAAGGTCAGAAGACTGTGCAAGCCATATCACCCTGCCAGAGTCCTGGGGAAACTCCAAAAGCTTCCAATGGTTATACCACTGACAGCACCCTTCCAAGTGTTCTGGATACTGTCTAGAACCATAATGTAGCCCCAGAAATCTGGAGATATTAATTTTGTGAGTAAATATCTTAGAAAGCCTCTTTGTAATTAAAGCTCTTTGCTTACACTGTAATTTCTTTCTGCTTAGCAGAAAGGAGCCTCTAGAGTCCCCCTAGAGGCCGAGTGGCGTATTGCACCACAAGAATCTCTGAAAGCTTAGCGTTTGTATTTGCTAGTTTTGCTAAATTGTTTGAAACTGTTTGAAATTGTTTGGTACTGCCCTATGTACTGTACACATTCTGTAATCTGTTTGCACAACAGAGCATAAGACTCTGCAAATAAGTTAAGAAAATTCATTATTTCATATTTATTATATTCATATTATTTATTATTATTAAGATTATTTAATATTTTGTAATTAATAACCCACTTCATAACACCCTCTCTGGAAAAGGTTGCCCAGAAAAGTTGTGGAGTCTCCTCTGGAAACTTTCAGAACCCATTTGGATGTGTTCCTGTGCAGCCTGCCCTTGATTATCCTGATTTGGCAGGGGGATTGGACTCAATGATCTCCAGAGATCCCTTCCAATACGTATGATTTTGCAAAGTCAGTCAATGAATGCACCATTCTTATCTGATAACAGATTTTGTAAGGCTTAAATAAACTCACTCTCAAAGTTACAAAGTTTAAATATGTTCATGATGAAATTTCACCTTTTATTCATTTGCAAAATATTGGGAGTGTGTTTGAAGCAGGTCTGTCTTTGACAATTACCACTTTTTGTTTTGCATCAGTAAGTCATTTCAATGTTATTCCCTCTTAAAGAAGAATAAACTGGAAGGTGTGCTATGGAAGAACACATGTCATGTTTTCCAGATTTATTCACAGGACCATATCAGAAGTAGATCCCATGAATTTTGCATATTATGATCATAGGGACTATGGTGCTTATAAGTTTACTCTACAGTCTGCTTCTCTTCCACTTCCTTGTGTATCCAATATCTGCAGCAATTGCCATTGTACTCTTCATGTAGGGGAGGCTTAGAACTTATTTAAGAATCTAGTATGTAATTTGTAAATGAATTTGTATATCTATCAAAAACTGTTAATTTCATAGAATCATAGAATCATAGAACGGTAAGGTTGGAAGGGACATCAGGGATCACCTAGTTCCAACCCCATGCCATAGGCAAGTACACCTCCCACTAGTACAGGTCACTCAAGGCCTCATCCAACCTGGCCTTGAACACCTCCAGGGAGGGAGCAGCCACAAGCTCCCTGGGAAACCTGTTCCAGTATCTCACCAATTTCCCTTTTATAACATCCATGAATTTTCATTAGCCTGAACATGCACATTTTTACCCTGATGTAACCATGCCATTGCTAAATTGCTATATAAAATTATTCTGATTCACAGTTCTCAAAGTGCTTTATAATCACAATGTATGTGTAATCTGAGATGGTTTTGTTCTTGTTCCCTGGATACAGCAGTTTGATTATGAAAACACATTATGCTTCGACCAACAAACCAGTGGCTGGGTTTGATAAAAGCACCTCTTCTGGTAACTAGATTTTGTAAACCTTTATCATATACTGATGGTGTGGGACACTCTGCAAGTTCATTTTAAGAAAATACTAGAGACCAAGATTTACTTGGGATTTGGTTACATATATATTTCATATATTCATATTTATTTAATTTATTTAATTTATTGATATTTAATACAAATATCCACTTCCTGTTGACCTCTTCATAGTGATTAATTTTATTTTTATAAAACTGCCTTATAACAAACAGCTATGAGCCTCAACGAAATGTACATATGGCTGTGCTACCGTAGAAGTGACCCTATCTGATGTTATCACTCAGAAGATTTTTATCAAGAAGAGCAACGGAGATAGCCAGTTAGTCTTCTGCATTAAATAAAAGCGTAAACAAGTCTTCAGCCATTTCTAGGTGTATGCATCCAAACACTGGACTTGTGGTTGTTCGTTACTGTGGTCTCAAAGTGCAAAACCCATGTGACTCACACCAAGGGATTTTAATTCAATCAACAGTGAAACTCTATTGTTTGGCAACAAGAAATAGAGAAGTGCAAGAAGAGAAAGGGGGAAAGTAAAGTGAAGAGGGAAAAGGGGAAGAGGTCCCATAGCTACCAATAATGTGAGGGTCCCAAAGATGTCTCTCTGATCCCAGGATCCAGTCCTGCTGGTCCTTCTGTTCTTCTTGTTTTATCCATCTTTCTTCTTGTTGCTGGAAGAGACCTCTTCTATTGTAGTGAAATACAGAGATGAAGTTGAGAGCTCAAGCAGAAACCCTGAAGCTGTAGCCTGCTGCTAGGGAGAGATCTTTTTATATTCAGCTTCACACTTGTCAAGACCAAACTCCCCTCTCTCTGCCCCTTGTGCACCCCATGATGTGAGGTTTCCATGCACGTTCAAGAAGTTACTGAGGTGTGGCTTAAGGAGGCAGGTAGCCTGAGGCCAGTAGGTGTGTTTTGGTATTGTAATTATATTATAATGAGCAAAGTTCAGTTGAGTTCATGGTTTCCTTAGCAATGCCGAAACACCAGTGTGTTCTTTGGTTCTGAGATGATGATGGTCTTAAACAGTGGAACTGTCCATCAAAGGTGACAGGTATGTTCCATTGGTAGCAGGCTGGTTTCTTTCCATGAAGGCTTCCATCTGTACCAGATTCCAT
>VWYK01002858.1:0-11936 GCA_013399775.1 Semnornis frantzii | reverse complement strand
CCAAGTGTCAGCTGAAGAGTGATTTACTCAACATAATTGCCTCCCTGGCTTGCGATCACAAGAGTGAAAATGCAGAATGTTCTAAGCTGTTAAAAAGGTAAAGAGGGAGGAAATCATGACATTGTTAAACGTTACATTAGAGTCTGTGAAAACAACAGCTAGCTACCAGCATCTGTATTCTGCGACCTCAAGTTACGTTTCAGCTTAGCTGTTCTAATATATTTTGTGTATCCTACCTGTAAAGGAGTCTGATACAGCCATTTTTCTCTATCTCCGTTGAGTTTCATACAGGCAAAAAGGTCACAAACTGTAGGAAGGCCAAAGTCCTGAAAGAGAAGTCACCATAATTACTGATCTCCAAACATAAATACATTCTGTCAAGTGTTCAAAAAAGGAAACTGACATCTGAGTCTGAGATGAGTGCTTTCTTCATTTAGTAGAACAGTAATTTCTTGCATGTTAGATGCTGGCCTCGTTTACTTAAGTAATAATCACTGAAAACATTAAGAGCTAAGAAACCTAAACACTGTCCATATTATTCACAAGAATTATGAATTGAGAAGGCAGGAATTAAATTCAGTAAAACAATAAACTTGGCACATTAGCTTCAGACAGAGATGTAACAAAAGCTAATACTCACTTGTGCTTTTTTGCATAGAAGCCATTTATCCTCTGCTGGAGGTGGATTAGCATTTTCTACATTTGAAGTCAAAACCCAACTGTTTACATTCAAGGGGAGGTGGAATGGAGCCAAGAGGTCTAGGAAAGGACTCTTGAAGCTACTATCTGCTTTTTCTCTACTTGTCTTTTCTTCTGCACTTTCTGCTTTATGCTCAGACTTGGCTAGCCAGCTTGTCAGAGGCCTTTCGAGCAGTACTTTCAAAGGTTCTGAGATCTCTGCTGAAGAATCCACTTTCTCTGCACTAACAAGTTCCCCTGTGAGCTGCTGTGCAGGGTTAGGCCAGCTACTGGCAGCAGACTTGGTCTTCTCATGCTCAGGGTTTGGTGCATCTTTCTGGCTGACTGGAACTCTGTTTTTGTTCTTCCCTTCTTTCTTCAGAAGCCATTTACAAAGAGCCTCTTTTCCACAGTTTTCATCACACACACATTCTGAAAAGCTGGCACACAGCTCATTAGCTTTGCACACATCATCTACTTTAAATGGGACCTGGGGGTGCTGAAGAAGCCAAGCATTTACAGCAGGTGTAGTGGGTGACTTCTTCACATCAAGATGCTCATTCAGGCACTTCAGATTTCCCAGGTTCTCAATTTCCACACTTTTGGTCTGGCTGCCACGACAACTGGTACATGTTTCAGCTTTGAGGAGCCAATCACTCCAATTACATTCTTCCCTAAAAGGTTTAAATTCATACTTCCATTTCTCATCTGAGGCGCTACTTCCATTTCGTGTGTCAGGAGTGAGCAGCCAGCCAGAAAGGTCCATCTCTTCTTGTCCAAGGGATTCCAATTCCTCCACTTTTTCTATAGTAGAAAAGGATGAGTTGAAAGTAGAGGTGGAGTCCTTACATCCAGTGGAGTCTGTCTGCCCAGAAACATTGTGCTGTTGGTTCTGCAGAAGCCAGTTTTCCAAATCTTTCAGATTTCCCCAGGCCTTCTCAAAATAGCAGACTTTGGAAGAATTTAAATCCTGGCAAAAACACATTGCAATGCATCTATTACCACAAAAAGACAGTGTTCAGTAATGGCACAGTTGGAGCATTCTGATAGTAGTGCAAAAATATTAGCTGAACATAAGGCAGAGCAAATAAAATTACAGAAGGTTTATCTCCACCATATTCCACCAGCCATCAGATCCTGTGTTTGCCCCTGAGTTAGTGCACAGAAAGCTTACCTGGCTGGGCTCTGACACACATTTTTGCATAACCCACTCTTCAAGATTGGTGCTGGGAACATATGGAGCCTGGCAAACACCTGCAGGTCGGCTTCCAAGTAACCAGTCAGCAAGTGAGGCACTCACTGTCCCACATAATGTTTTCTGCTGAGAAAGATTGTTCTTGGTTATGAGAAAGCCTAACTACTGAGGCAACCTGTGGTGAACATCAGAAGAGGCGCTCAACGTGTATCAGTATTTCCGAACCAAAAGAAAAACTAGTCACTTCTGATTAATAAGTATATTTTCAACCTCTAAGTGACTAAGTAACACTGATAGATCCTCCTTTGAGCCCAGATTCTTCAGAGTGCATATGACAAGAAAAAAGGGACAGCTTGTACAAAGCACAGTTCTGCTAAGTGTAAACCAGCCATAGCCCTCCTTCAGACCACAATTTGCTACCCTCTGACACTGTTTCTTTGGAAAGATTTTTCCATAAATTTCAGCATTAAAAAGGAACTACATAGTTCCAGATCCTGGCTTGACAACATCAATTCTGACTAACAGTCATGCTCCAAATTCACTTTCATACTATGTTCTCACATATCTATTCCTGGAGGAGCTAGAACATCAGATCAAGGATGCTCACCACAGTGACTGTTACTAGCTAGTCATGGGTCTCAGTAAACAAACTGGAGTCATTACTAAAGCAAGCTAACAGACTCTGAGTTCTCCTTTTGTCCTTAATACAATTTGGAGTTCACTGGTACAAGTCTTAATCTTACCTGCTCACAGTTCATTAGGGCACAGTTCTGCCCTGAGAACCAAGGAGAAGTATTCTCTCTCTCAGAGGCCTGCTGTAAGGAAAGTAAAGGCTCATTTAAATCTCAATTTTCTCTAGTTTCTACAAGAAATTCCACAATAAAAAAAAAATAAAGCACAATTATGACTGGTCAGTTCTTTGTGGCTAACAATTTTCTTAACATTTAAAGACAACAGATAAACTTTTACTATAAAAATACTACTTTCAGTCCATTTCCTCTAATATCTAAGAAAAACCTCTCTCAGTGTCTGCCAAAATATGTTAAAATAACATGTGCAACTAGACTGAATCTCAGTCAAAATAGAACTACATTCGATAAACCACTATATGTTATACAGCTAAACTTGTAATAAAATCTGGTCAAGCGACAATTGTAAGTAGAAATCCCATTTGGAATATATTGCACTACTGCCTCAAAAACCAAACTTAGTTTCCAAGCATTCCAAGCCAAGAAAAAGAAAGCCTTGGTACTTACCATTGTTTTAATTGAACCAAATGAGGTAATCGCCTGTCGAAGGTAAGATGTGTCAGCCTCAAAATTCAGGACAGAAGACTCCTCTGGTTTAAGAGTAAGACTTTCCAGCCTGAAAAAGTCAGAAAATAGTTACAAAAAGGAAAAAAACCCAAGCGACAATCTTTATCTGCTCCCTCCCTAATAGTGTTCAAGGCCAGGTTGGATGAGGCCTTGTGTGACCTGTTCTAGTGGGAGGTGTCCCTGCCTAGGTGGGGGGTTGGAACTGGGTATCTTTGAGGGCCCTTCCAAACGAAACCATTTTATGATTCTATGGTTTTATGATTCTCCATTACTTCATAAAAAGGCTTCCAAGCTGACTGACTCTGCACTAATTAGATAACAAAAAGATCTTTAATACCTGCATGAAAATAAAGAGATGTCTATTCACAAACAAAAAACTGAATAAATAACCAGAAAAACACAAGTTTCTCCTTCATAAATGTCCATTGAGAAGCAATATTTGAAATAATCTGCACAAAGGAGTACCTCCCCTGCTTGTTATAGTCCTGTTTTTCTCAGATAAAAAGAGAAATCATAGACTGCTTTAAAGATCCTGTTTCTAGGAATGATTCAAAATGTACAAAAAGTGAGTTAGACCTATTATTAGTTCTACTGGAATGAAAAAATAAAATTCTTAAAAAAATAATAATATTCTTAAAAATAAGCACCAAGTGTTTTAACGTGCATCAGTAAATATATTTACCTCTCCAGGCAAACTGAAATCTGGTTTGCTAGTTCCTTACTATAGGAGCGTTCCAGCTGATGAATAAGGCAATTGAATTGTCCCAGATACTGCATGGAAGGCAAAACACATTATTGTTTCAGCTTCTGAGATTAAAATTGAGAAAAATAAGTAAGCTTTGTCCCTTGTCTTGCAAGGACAAAGCTTACTTCAAAACGCCACTGTAACCATTTACAACCAAATCTTACCCAGTAGAGCTGCTGTGCCTGCTGCTGCAGTGCTTCCTCTTTCAACTGCTGAATGAGATCCACCTGCTCAAACAGCCAAACCTCCCGACTGCGCAGACATTCCAGGTGGCGGCTTATGTGGCTGTGAATCTTTGCCTTTACCTGCAAGGGAACGTGTACCACTTCTAAAAGGCCTGTCAAACAGCATGGACAAGCATTCTGACAGGATTACAACTTAATATTTGTCACAATTAAGTGGTATTTTTTGAGCAATTTATTTCTCAAAAACTAACCACAGTCACGCACAGCACCACATGACTCAAGTAATTTCCAAGGCTTCCTTTAAAGAAGTATCAAAAAGCAATGTTATTTGCAATACCTCTGTATTCTGGTGTTTCAGCTGATGGCTTCAGGACATTCAGCATGCCTAAGCTAGTAATATAGGAATACCTTTATCAACAGCATGACCAAACTACACAGCAAGGTGCCTGCAAGTCTCTAGAAAAATTCAGACAGAGTACTAGAAAGTACTCTGGAATAAAAAAAAACTGTCATTCAAGTCATGTTAGTTATTAAAACATTTTTTATAAGAATATAATATTACCTCCCGCCAGTTCTCTTTAATCTGTTGTTCTGCTTTTACAATTCCACATAAGGCTGTTTCCAAGTCCTTCTTTGCTTGAAGGCACTTTGCCAGAGGCTCGCTGTTGCAGGAATATCTATTTCTATCTTGAGGTGGACTCATTCTTGAAGTGTTCCTGAAATACAATAAAAACAAATTTCTTTATAGTTTCTATTCCTCTTTGAAGGAAAAGTGTCATATGAAGCACCATCTGCTCTACTTCACTGTAAAGGTGAAGAAAGAAAAAAAAAAAAACCAACCCTAAGACCCCTACACCAACACTAATTTTCTAAACACAGACAAAGCTTTATCCAGGAGCAACAACAATCTCCCAAATGCCTCTGCCCACAGAGTTTGCACAGCTTCAATCATAGGACCATAGGCAATTCTCTGCTGCCATTCACCTTCCTCTTGCTTTTATGTCCAGCCAGCAAACTCCAGCAGCTAGGGGCTGAGTCAGCTCTGCTTGGAGCTGGGGGAGAATGGTCCCACAAGAAGCATGGAATGTTACAGTCACCCTTTTTTCAACTGCAGGCAAATGAACTGGCTCCCATAAATGAAAAAAATCTAATACTGTTTGACCAACTGGAAAATCAAGTGTTGATATACAAATCACTCTTTAGTAAGCTGCAAAGGCCAAAACTTATGGCAACTGATCATTATTTTTGCATGGCTGTAGTAACTTATTCAGCTTCAATACATCTTCAAGTAAAAGAGGCTCAGATACAAAAGCTTTACAAAAGTTATACTGGTAATAATTCTGCAAGTAAAGGGGAAAAAAGCTAAATGTGTATTTTTAGTAAAAACAGGAAGCATTGATATAAGCATTTTTCTAACCAGTGGCTATTTTGTTACTGAAAAATTCCAATTCTGTCAGTTTCAGAGGATCCCAGAGGCACTAAATAACCAGTAAACATTCTGTAAAACAAGTGCTCAGCAATGGCAGCTATAAAAATTCTAAGCAGATTTTAGTGTACACATAGGCCAGTCCAAATACTTAATCCATTTTGTCGCTACCCTTGAAGTAACTGAAACCAGTATTTTAAATACGACAAGCCAACCATGGAGCTTGTGCTACTGAGCAGCTATTTAGTCTGCAATTTCCAAGCCCCATGACCATATAACCTGCAACTCAAAAAATTCTTCTACAGTCAAAGCCTAACAGATACATAAAACTTGTGTATTTTAAAAAGCACACGGCCCAGAGTGGTTCACCAGTGGATGTTGACAGAACAAACGAGGTTTGCTGTGAGGCAGTGGCAGAGGCTTCATCTCCCTTGGTTCCCTCCACACCACGGGCTATCAGTCTCCCAGGTGACTCATGCCATGAGACACAGAGCAGAAACAAAAGCTACCCCAAGTCTCTGCACACAATTCAATCCCATTCATGTCCTAACATCTCATCTTCTAGGAAGCACAACCACAAGAAGTGAACTTGAACTTATTTTTCAAGCTTATGTTAATTCTACATCATATTAGACAGGGCATGCCAATTCAAAATACACCATTCTGTGATTCTCTGTTCTGTGCTATGAATGATGTTTCTGTCCTTGTACTTGCATACTCTAATTCATCAAAATTTACAGAACTGAACCTGTGAATGATCTTCACCTTGCCAGTGATGCTTAGTAAAGAGTAAGCTTTCTCTTCACTGCACCCCTTAAACTTCAGCTTGTCAACTCTATTATGTACAACCTACAGGTAAACTTAAGTGATAGCTCTCAGATGGAATCTACCTAAAAGTATTAATGCAAAAGCAGAGATATACCCACTAATGAAAATAAGCACATTAAAGGCTGTCATATACTCTAATTAAAAAACAAACACAAAAAAAAACCCCCACACTTTAAAAATTATCTCATTTATTATACTCTTAAATAACAACTGAGTCGAAGTCCGAAGGGCTCAATGTCATTGCCACATTTGCTCGCAGTTCATAATGTACCTAAAAAGAGTTTTGTGAAAGTGACATTACACTGTATCCATTAAAGCCAAGTCCAAAGTATGCTGTATCATCATTTATGTGTTTTCTGAATTTCTGTCATCAAGGAACTGGGCTCAATGCCCAAAGAAATGCTACTTTTTCACATTTTGTATTAGCAACTTCATACTGACAAAGTAAAATTCTAAGAAACTTGCATATGTGCCTTTAATGACCTCTGCAAATCACTGCCTTTGTTACTTTTGTTTTCTCAATTGCAACAACGTCTATCCAAAATTTATACGGAGAGACTGAACGGTCCTCTCCTCCAGCGAGCCAATTCTTGCGAAACAGTTGTTTTTACGCTTTGTCACAGATTGGCCAATAAAATTTGCAGTGCAGTTGAGGATGACAGAAAATCCATCCTTTTCCCATTTCCAGAGGCCTCTAACAGAAACAATGGGGGTAACCACCTATTTCCTTGCCTCCCGACTGCCACCGAATAGCACTAGGAGCTCAAAACATTTCCAGGTCGCAGGCGGCACCCAAGATCACACGCTTAGGCTGAGCAGTAACAGTTCCTTCACAACACAATACATAGTTGCAGCAGAGCCACCCTTTTTGGCAACTGGCGTGTCATGGGACTGCTCCCAACCGCCACGAAGGTCTCCCACCACGGGTACACCGAGTCACGGGACGCACCCCTCCCCAGGACCGGAACTTGCACTTACTTCCGAGCGAAGGCAGCAGACGGCAGTGTCCCGCTTATGCCGTAGCTTCCATGCCGGGCCTCGCTTCGGCAGCAGCACGGGTTGCGCAGCGCTTTCGAACAGCCAGGTCCAGCTGCTGCAGCCCCGCTACAGACTCCGGGTCCAACAGCAGCCGCGACACGGCCCAGGCCCGAGGCTTTATCAGTGCAGCCAGCTCGCGCCCCGCCCCGCCGCCACAGCGCGCGGCCGCGCCCGCACGTCGGCAGCGACAGGGGGAGGGGAGGCCCAGAACGGGAGCGTCTGGCGGCGTCCACGGGCCTTTCTGCAGGGCGAGGAGCCGTCCACGGCACATCCAGCCCACCCCGCCTGTGCTCCCTGCCTACGCCCTCTCGGTAAAATGCCAAGGGCCTCTCAGCGTCACGCTGGCAGTTGAAACCGCAAAACCAGAACGTTTTGCAACAAAGCCGCTACTTCTCCCAACTTCAGAAGTGTGGCAATGTCCCTTCTTCGTGTCAAAAAGGCAGCAAAGTACACTTGAGCGTTAAAACACTCAATACCTGCTTCTCCTGTGTCAGAGGAAGGAACTGCACGGTAGCCAATCTAAACCTTCCCTGCCTGGCCACAGGCAAACCTGGCACCAAGAGGTGACTGGGTCCAGCACTGCACCTGAGACCTTCCAGAAAGCCTTGTGGTAATAAACCACTCAGACGCAGCTCCTGCAGGGGTACACAATTCTCATCACACGTACTCTTGCTTCTACAGCTTCACAAACTCATACATGTGGCTGCATGCAACCAGTAAAATTGCTATAGCTATGAAACCAAAAGAACCACCCAAATGAGGCAGGAAGATAATATTATTGGTTCCTAATCACAAAATCTTTACAGACATAGTTCTGGCTGTTCCTACTACCAACCAAAGGGCTCTCTGAAGAGCTGTCACTGTTAAGATCCTGCACTCAGGACTTCTGGTCACAATATTGTGCTCTGCACAACCTCCAGTCTTCAAACAGGCTGCCCACCCTCCACCCCGAGATACCTGTATTCCTGTATCTCTCTTATTTGGATTTTATTTGATAGATCAGAAATTAATGGACAAAACTAAATTTTCTAGATTTCAATTAATTACATGGCTAGGGAGGGGACAACTCTTCCTGGCCTACACAATTAGCTAACAGGCCACCAGGAAACTGGTTTTACCAGCTTTTCACATTCAGNTGGCTTCTCCTCTCGGCTGAATAACTTCACTAACCACTTTTCTTCTAATCCTCCCCAGCCGATCCTCCTTGCGTGTAAGGCAAACCTTGGGGTAAGGTGTGGGGGTGGAGAGAAGGCGGAAGGGTGGTTGGGAGCCCCTCCTGGGGTCTCTGAGATCTGGGAGGGGAGTTGTGTGTCTGTATTACCTTAAACTTGTATATTTCTGTAAATATTCCTGTATATAGTGTATATATTTGCTTGTATATTGTGCTGAGCTGTAAATATAGCTTCATCTCTTAACTTCCAGCTCCGGCTGAGTATTAGTCTGGGTAATTTTAAAGTGAGGGGGGGCGGAGAACTCCTAAACCTTCACACATCCCCACAGTGACTTGAGAAGACAATTGATTTACATTTCAAATGGGTGTCAGGTAACCTCAAGAAGATGGCTGTACAGGGCCTTTACTGGAGAAAATCTTTTGATGGAAACAAGGCTTCACACAGAACAGATTCTATTTATATATAAGGAACAATGTCCTTCGGTTGAGAGGACAAAGATGTTCCAAAGTTCTCTCTAACCTGATCTGGTGTGGTTTGAAATCAGCTGGCTTGTTTCAGCTGAAATTCCTCTTCATTTCCATTTCACCCCACCAAAAAAACAGTGGTTCTTCTTAAGTAACTGTCCAAAATTAGGTATGTGGGAGTTGTGGTCAGACAGTAAGTACTGTAAGTACATGTGTTGAACCTCAGAAATTTCCATTTCTGTCAGGAACAAGCATTTTATACAGTACAGCATCCACATCATGAGCCAGTATCTGTGCAGACAGAGCTTTTGCTGGGAGAGATTATTCTACTCCAAAGCAACTTTTAAGTCACACTTAGAAAAAAATTATCTGTAACAGTTTTGGGTAAGACAGAAATGAAACTAGCATCTTAAGGAATACTGTAAGTTTCAGGTAATCAGTTTTCTAAAATCCAGGTAGTTTTTCCCTGTCTGCACCACGCTGGATCTGTGCCACAGACCTGAATGTTCACAACTACACTTTCAGCCTCTTTTAGGCCTAGAAAAGACTATTGAGTGCACAAAGCACATGCACTGAGATGTCTCCACAACAGCTGCATTCTGAAGTCACCAGTGCAGCTGAGACAAGAAATCTGATCATCATTTTAGTCTGTCAATTGAAAATACTTTTTTTTTTTTTTAAAGTATAGCAGACATAACTAAAACCCACAGAACGCCTGAATATGAGGGCCTGAAATCACTGTGCCGTAATTACATACAATACCAACACAAATATCTCAGAGTGGGACAGGTATATTTTTATCTTAATGTGGATTTTACATTACAACTTAAATATTTGTCAGACTTCCGCATTTAAAATCTTTTGGAAAGCAACTGACAAATCTCTTGCTTTGCCTGAAGAGTATGGCCCCAAAGATAGCATACTCTTGCTCTTTGTATATCCATTGATGGGAATGTGTATCCTTATGCACTCACGGAGTTATGAATGGTTCTTTTCCCATGAACGTCAGCTTTTCCCTCTAATCTCTGCCACGAATACCGAGTTTAAACCTGAACGAAGCCCCATCAAATTCCTGAAAGCTTTGGCTCAAATCGCTTACTAATAACCTAACAGTAAACGTTTTCCAAGCTTCTAGTAAGCTCCTGATCGTTCTTAACTCTGATTGTTACTGCTTATGCAACCTTTTAAAAGTACATCTCTACAAAAAAGATTTTGCGTTTTCAATTTAAGTGAGAGAAGGCTTCAGGAATGCTAGCAGCTTAACTTCTCACGGGAATAAAAAAAGAGAGAAGTAAAGAAAGCCCCGTATCTGCGTATTCGATCACTGCTAGCCCTCCACCACAAAATCTGAATTTCCAGACTGTCCCGTCCGGTCACGCCCGACCCCAGCTGGTTATTCCTGAGTTGCATCCAAGAAGCGATGCCAGGCCGGCCCGGGCTGCAACTGGAAGCCGGCATTACAGGACACGGCAGGCCCGGCAGACGCTCTGTCGGCTTTCCGAGCCCGTCCGCACTCGTGCGTGGAAACGCGGCCTCGCTGCGCGTAGCCCCCACCTCCCCACCAAGCGGGAGTTTCTCACAGAGCAGCCTGAGGCAGGGGACCACAGGCCCTTCACAGAAACTGACAGCACAACCCGCGCCCACACAACGCGTGGCCGTTGATGCTGCGCGCAACCGCCGCGGGCCCGAACCGGCTCGTGGAGGACCTCAAACCTGTCGCTGCTGACGCCCTACACACCTCGTGGCGGCAGCAACCCCTGTCAGTCAGCTCTTACCGGCGTCGATATCTGTCCTCAGCCCGGCGATACCACTGCCACCGGCGGCCAGCTCCGCGCTCGGTCCTCACCGCAGCGCCCCTGCCCGGCCGCCAACCGCTGCTCTCGCGATATCTCGGCCCCACGCTGTCCCTTCCGCCCCCTGGTGGAGCGGAGGAGTTGCTGCGGGGCTATTGGCGCTGCCACGGCGGCGGAGTATCGGGTTTTGTCGGGTAGGGCTGCAGGGACTCCCCGCGGGCTCGCGGGGCGGTGAAACTCGGCAGCACGGAAACGGAACGAGCCATGGGGGATAGCGATCCACCTGCAGTCTGAGAGTCAGCACAGCAGCCTCCGCCCGCAGCACCGTTCAAGTTCCTCAGACGACACCGGATCATGCCCTCCCTGCCTGCAAAAGAGCAAAGCAGAAGAGAAAGATGAAGTCAGGAGGTGTGGCAAGCCACCAGTTTGGGTATTTTTCATGCCCACTGGAAAATTCCCAGTGTGCGCTGCTTGGTTTGGCTTTACACAGTACTTGTTTTGGTTTTGTCTTTTACCAAGTGCCAATTACATCAGAACGCTTCCTAATACTTGCCCCCATGGTCTCCTTTCAGCTGTCTATGATCACCCAGCCAGCCCCTCCAAGAATGCATTCGTGAAACACTGCCATTATAGATGTTTGCACAGTGCTTAAAACCATAGAATCATAGAATGGTTTAGGTTGGAAGGAACCTCAAAGATCATGTAGTTCCAAACCCCTGTCATAGGCAGAGACACCTCCCACTAGTACAGGTCACTCAAGGCCTCATCCAACCTGGCCTTGAACATGTCCAGGGAGGGAGCATCCATAACCTCCCTCAGCAACCTGTTCCAGTGTTTCACTATCCTTACTGTAGAGAACTTCTTCCTAACATCTAGTTTAAATCTCACCTCTGCCAGTTTAAACTCATTACCCCTTCTCCTGTCATTACAAGTCCTCGTAAAATAGTCCCTCCCCAGCCTTCCTGTAGGTCCCCTTCAGATACTGGAAGGCTACTATAAGGTCCCCTCGAAGCCTTCACTTCTCCAGACTGAAGAGCCCCAATTCTCTCAGCACTCTAGAATGGATCCCATCTGCCCATGGACTTGTGAGGATCCA
>VWYK01002809.1:5335-22122 GCA_013399775.1 Semnornis frantzii | reverse complement strand
TCTTTTTCTTTATTTTTAAACAACCAAAATGTACAAGAGGGTTTTTGGAACTAGCTGTAAATAGGTCGCTGGGAAAGGAAAAAAACTTGTGCTGGTTTTTAATTGTTCTGTATTTCTGTGTTTTAATAGAAGCCTCAAAACATGTTTTTTTTTAAAGAAAAAAGCAAACAAAAAACATGGTAAAGGCAACAGTGTACAAGGACTGAAAGCTTGCCTTGGAGGAGGCAGGAGGATCCCCCAGGGTGCACAGGGCACTGAGAGCTCCCACTGTAGAGTGACTGTGTTAAAGCTGTGTTGTTCTGTGTCTGAACAGTATGCATGTGTGGGGCGCGTCGCTTCACGCAGATCCTGGTCCCCTGTGGAGGCTGTACTGAGTACATGAAAACCAACCACTGAGCACTGGCCAGGAGGTCAGAGCTGTGGCCCCATGAAGCACTGCTGAAGCTGCTGCTCCTCATCCAGTGGAGCAGAGGCCACAGCTTCACTGGATGCAGCTCTCACTGCTCTGTGGCAAAGCTGGCATCTCTGGGATGGGCAGGACACCAGCCCTTTGGCTGAAGAAGCAGCCAGGATCTGAGCTTTTCAGATGGTAACATGCTGTACCTGAAGGTCTTGACCAGCCGCATCACCTCTAGTCCCTTCTCTTCCTTTCAGGCTGTGTTCCTCATAGGCAAGGTGGTGTGGTAAGTAGGGACAGATGGGCTCTGAGACGAGTGAAGTGATGAATTCTTGTGCTTCCAGGAGAGGTGAGCTGGGAGCAGGGTTCCAGAAGAGTTCCTGCAGCATTCCTACACCAGTCCTTTATCCATCCATTGCCCTCAGCTATTGTGTTGCACCACCTCTGCTTCTGCCCTTGAATGCTCTCCCAGGTCTTCCTCATTCTTGTTGAGCCTCCTCCTTCAGAGTTTCACAGTCAGTCTTCATCTTGCCCTGCTGGCAGCAGCCCTTCCCTACTGCACAACAGAGGTCCAGCCATTGAAGAGGACTTGTCCCTGCATGTAATACTCTATCTCTGTGTGAGAGTTGTCCTGTATGGTGTCAGCAGTGCAGCCATCCTATGCTTTGGACAGAAGAGGCCAAGGCTGGATTGCAGCCCCTTATTCCTAGGCTGGTGGAAGTGTGCCAGTCAAACAACTCCACCTCTTCTGGATGCGTTCCACCCGCCCCCATCCTCCCCTCTATAAGGTCTTCCTGCACATGACACTGGTGGTCTTTCCTGTATTTGTCCACAGGGAAATGGTGGTGTGGCACACAGGGAACACTTCTGCCCACCCCACAGTATCTCTGGACCTCCATGGGAACTATTTCAGCATGGTGTACCCTGTGGGTATCCAACAGTGAGCCTGGGACATGTGATTGCCAGAGGAGCATCAGTTGGAGTATTATGTCTCTGGAGCCAGACCATGCGTACTGTCTCTGTAGTAACAGAGGTCACTTTCCCTGATTGCTACTGCAGGTAGGAGAGGGCTTTCAGGAAGGGAGATTGTCAAGTAACAAGTGACCAGCAGTGCTCGTTATCACATTTCAGGCTGCTTGGAAAGGCTGGTGGGTGCTGAAACTTCAGTGTAGTGGCTGTTATGGTTGGCCTTGATGATATTAAAGGTCTTTTCCAACCTTAAAGATTCTGTGATTCTAAGATGGGGGCACAAACTTGAGTTAGGAAGGTCTTAAAGCCTTAGGGCAGTAGTGAGCAGTCCTGATGGGGAGTGCAAGTCTGGATCTGAGTAAGGATTTTGCCCTGGTCTCCTGCTTTGTATGGTTTTGTTGTGTACCACGCACATTTTGGGGAGATGGCAAGACAGGAACAATCACGGGAAGTGCTCATCCCTGTCTTGGCAGTTTGAGCAAAAGGATGATCTTCAGCCCAGGCTAATGAAGTGTGCTGAAATCCGATGTGTTAGCTGGTTGGATCTTCCAACCTTTCTGAGTGCGGGTTTCACGTGGGAGGACATGGCTCAAACAGGTGTAGCTCTTTCTAAGCTTGACTTAACCTGAAAGGCTGTGTCTTCTCTTGGCTGCACTTCAGGGTGTTGGCTTCTGGTAGTTTCTTGTAAACATCCAACTACTGATGCCAGCCCTCCCAAACCTTGCTCATCACCCACCAGCTAGTCTTAATTAATTTGAAGCCATAATATTTTCTATCTGGAATATATTTTTGGTTGTCTGTAGACAGCTGTTTTAGCCTGCTTAAGATCTCCACATGTCCATACCTCTCCTGTTGCCTCTTTCACCCATCCCAACTGAGAAGCTGCCAGGGGCTTGTGGTCCTTACTCTTTGGTTGGCAGCCCATTGTCAGCCAGAGCCCACAGGTTGTTGTGCTCCAATGCACACTGCTGCAGAGGTCAGCACTGCCCACTCACGGGGAGGCAGACTTGCTTTTTGGTGACAAAGGAGTACAAAGCAAAGCCTTTTGACTCAGCAGCCTTGGATACAAAAGGGAAATCCTGATCCCAGTTCAGAGCTGGGGACTTGGAGAAGTGGTCAGTGCTTTCCTGCAAAATCCCACTGCACCGAAGCCAGCTGTAGCCCTACCACTGCAATGGCTGAACAACAGGGAGAAGTGCTTCCTGACACCCCTCTGCCCTGGGCACTGCTCCCAGCTGTGCCTGTGAGCAGCGCTATGGCAGCAGCTTCTCTGGAGGCTTAACAACAGCCAGTCCTCCTTAGACTTGGGCTGGCTTTGCCATCAGGCCATTGCCCACTGCCACAAGCTGTGTCTCGTGTAGTGTTTTGTAGTTATTGCTCAGCTTCTCAGCTTGAGTTCTGTGTTCTGACTCCACCTAACCACAGTGAAAGGTTTGCCATGACTTCACCGTGTTTTTCCAGCTCCAAAACAAGTGAATGCTGGGAAGCTGCATCTTGCAGTGTGTCTGATAAATCATTCAACCAGAATTAGCTTTCACCTTGAGGTAATGATGACTGATCTATGCTGTCATCCCATGGAGAAACTTCCCCAGTCATTTTGTACCATTATATAAATATATATATAAATATAAATATATAAATACAATATGTGAAGACATCCTATTGGGTTTTATTTGAAACAATTTTTAGGCTTGTTTTTGGGTATCTGTGCTGCCTGTAATGTATTGACCTGTTTTATAGGTGCCTTTTTATTAAAAAGACAACTTTCAAAACCTGACCCTGTGCTTGTCTTCAGTCCCCAGCCCAGGCATCACCTGCAGCAGGTTGAAGCTGATCAGAGGGACTCAGCTGGCCCCATTATAAAACCTCTCCTCAAAGGGAGGCTCAATTTGAGAGGGAAGGAGCTCTTTTGAGGGCACAGAAGTTGTGTGTGCCTAAGGTATGCTAAGACTTAGGTGCAGTTGGAGTTTTCTCCCTGTGAAATTTGGGCAGCCTCTCTTGTAGCAGGGCTAGCTGTTCAATACCTGCTGCAGGCTGTGCAGGGTGGATGATCTGGCCCTCCTTGGCCACTTGTTGGGATCGAAGGAGACCCAGCCACCAGCAGTTCGTTCTTGTGTTGTGGATTTTGGTGCCTAGGTCCAGGCTCTACTGGCTGTTCTTTACCATCCATTGCCCTGCTCCCCTATCCTCTGTCTCCTGTGGCTTGAAGTGGATCATCTTTTCTAGCTGCTGCAAACAAGTAACAGTCACAAAACAGACTGCTGTCCTGCCTGCTGCTGGTCCTTGCCTCCATGGCTGTTCTTGGGCACACCTGCTCCCAGCCACTCATGCCCCTAGGCAGAGGCAGATCAGAGAGAGGGGCCTCCCATCTGAGCTGCATGTCCTATCTCTTGCGAAATTGAAGCAGTTGCAGTATGGAAGCTCCTGCCCTTCATGAGATGGCTATATGCTCCTTGGAAGAGGTTGGCTACCTGTGCTTGGTGCAGAGCTGTGTGTGCCCCTGCTGCAAGTCTGTGCCCTCCATGCAGCAGGCAGCAGAAGCTAGGCTGGTATCAGGGGCTGCGCTTGTACAGCATGGCACAGGATGGTCCTCCCAGGTTAGGTGGGCTCGTGTGCAGGGCTAGGGGTGGCCAGGCAAGGCTGTCCTGAACACCTCGAGTCCCTGCGCAGGGCTGCAGAGCAGGGAGGTGAGCTAGCGCAAGGGCAATCATTGCCCAAGGTATCCATTGGTGCCTAGAGTCCCACGGTTTCCCCCTTGTCCTGGGCCTCTCGTGGCACAGCTCCTGCCTGCCGTGGCTGCTGTGTGCTTGCTGCGCGCCAGAGTAAACGTGGAGCATACTGTGACAGCAGCAGGGCAAGAGGCCGGTTCTGGGGGCTCAGAGAGAGAGAGGGGTCATGCTGCCATCTGTGCACAGAGCCGGGGTGGTGCATGTGGCATGTTCGCGGGCGTTAGTGGCAGTGGTGTCGTATGTCCAGAGCCACCTGTGCTCCAAATAAGGAAGACACGGCAGGCAGCAATAGGGACACGAGTGCTTGGGCATCTCTCTGGGAGATTAGGGTGAGGAAGTAGGTCGCCTATTTGACACGGAAAATGAAACTGTGAGGCGCAGTGAGGCAGGGGGTACTACAGCTGCTGGGAGAGATGTGAGGGCCTGCGGAGAGCCCCTTCTCTGCAGCGCTCCCAGGCACGCGTTCGTTCATGCGTTCCCTGGCTGTCGGTGCACGCTCCACTGCCCTCCACGGCCCCTGAGCACTGCCTGTGTGTAGCAGGATGCTCTGCTGAAACACCCCAGCTCTGTCTCCTGGGAGACTCGGCTGCCCTGTAGGAAAAGTGGAGCAGAGTGTTGTTGTAGGGGGTCTTCGTGTTCCTCCTTTGAGGCTGCATTCAGAAGGAACCATCGATTTCTCTGGGTTGTCTGCTCCAGCCTTGTCTGCAGAGCAGAGCCCAAGGCTGGGGTCACAGTGTCTGCTGTGGACGGTGGTGACACCACCTGTCTGCATGACACCTTTCTGCTCCCTGTGGGAGATGCCTCCCAGCTCAATCCCCCTTCCCAGCAGCCGAAGGCAGGCAGGACCCATCTGCCTCACTTGCTAGCAGTGGGCTGGGAGCCAAGCAGACCTCCACAGGGCATCTCAAATGTCTGACTGAGGGCTCTGGTGTCTTGGGGAAGGTCTGGCAGTAAGAGCGCTTAGCAAGGGAGCCTGCTCTGGGCCAAGGCAAACCTTGGGAAGATGGGGAGGATTTCACTGGGTGGAAAGCAAGCCAAGCATCCTCTAAAGTGGGGGAAAGTTCCTCAAATTCTTGTTGCCTTTCAGCAAGCTAGCTGCAGTCAGATGCAGGAAGAGCAACGTCTGCTCTTGGGAAAGGGTCTGCCAACTGGGATCCAACTTTCTCAAGGCTGGCCAAGACAAACATGGGTGCAAAGATGGCTTTCCACTTAGTTTAGTGACTGTAAAACCAAGGAAGGAGGTGCTGCACTCGTTGGAAGTAGCTCTGTGAAACATGGAGCTAATGTAAGTCAGTGCTGACTTTGAACGTATTGGAGTTTTCTGTGGCACTACTGAAGGAAGTCTGAGCTAGGTGCTCTTATGAGCCCTGTGGTCTCCATGTGCAAGCAGAGACGTTTGTCAGAAAGGTGCCATCAACCCACTTAGTGTTCTCAGTTGCATTTGCTTTGCAGAAGTGACACGACTGCAGACAACTGCTTACGAGCACAACACTTCAGGAGATGGTATTTTATTTGCTTGTTACAACTCACATCAAAACTTTCTAAAAGTTACCAACATACCAGTACTAAAAACTATACTAATAATAGCTGTGTAATTTCTGTGCTCTCATTTTGCCTGCAGAGTTTCTGTTTGCCTTGTGAACGCCAAAGATTTTACATTCCGACTGTTTCTTCAGTGGCATCTTTACGTAGCAAAACAGTTCCCATCAGGGCTGGGGAGGTGTTTAAAATGTGTCTGCAATGGGTTTGCTCACCAGTACGACCATGGAGATAGCAGGGGCAGGCTACAAGGGATCTGCTCTTCCTCTGCTGCACGTAGATGCTTGGACAGCTACAGTCACCGTTACCTGCAGGTTTCAGTTTTGAAGATGCAGCACTGCAAAAATGGTGGACTGCTCTTTGTATGAAAGCTTTATGCTTGCAGAGTTTTCTCTCTGAGTCACAGTTTGAGAATGAGCTGGTGAGATCTCTGGCTGAGTTGGACTGGTGTAATGTGAACCCTTGCGTAATGACTGGTCTTTTTAGCAGGCCCCTTGGCTATAGCAAGGTTTGGCTGCAACTGAGCCCTTCATTGGTGGATTGAACTTCGGAAGTGAGTTTAGCCCAAAATTCCTGCTGCAGGAGGGGGACCGACATTATTCTGGCTTTGTTTAAAAAGTGAGGTAAGTGGTAGAGCAGATTTTAAAGTATGCTTGTGATTAGGGTCATGCTTGTGCGACAGTTGGTACATGCGATTCTCATACAGCTTGTGCCACAGCACTACTCAGCTAGCAAGAGAACCGCAATACAGCAGTGCTGTGTCTGTGCTGCACTGTTACGCTGTGAGATCTACTAGGGAGCAGCAGGCTGAAGGAGTCTGCCAGGGCTGCCCAGCATGCCAGCTTGCCCTGCAATAATTGAGAGTGAAAGCTGCTGCTCTCGTTTGGGGCCAAACTGTTATCAAGCAGCCCTGATCTGAGCAGCTGCTGGATACTTATGGTGCAGAGCAAGATCAGTGCTCAGAGTAGGTCAGTGTAAACCTGGTTGCACTAAAACCCCATAGATACAGCTGGAACAAAAATATCAGAAAGCAGAGGGCAAAGCAAAATGCTATGTTCCTTCTTAAGCCTGCTAAAAGCAAACAGAAATTACACAAGCAAACTCTACTCCTTAGTGTGGAGCCGTTGGTCTCCTCGCTCTCACAACCCACAAATTGCCATGTAACTATCTGCAAGACAAAAAATACACCTTCAGCCTCACAAAGCCATGTGGTTCTTCCCTGTGTTCAGTCACAAGGCAGAAGCCATCTCTGTAGACAGCTTTCTTCCCTGAATGAAAGCTCTTGCATAGTTGTGCATTCAGTTCAGCAGTCACCCACTGGAGCCCTTATCAGCAGTAAAACGGATCAAATGTGGAGGAAAGGATGTGGCTGGTGTCACAAAAGGAGTGTCTGATGGTCAAATCTTTCAGTCTGTGGCAGAACCTCCTGGCATCGGTTGTGGTGGGAGGATCACTAAGCTGTTGCTGGCTGGGGGGATGTAACACAGCAGGAGGAGCAACAGTGCATCCAGAGACCATCCAGCACTGTGCCCACGATTGCTTCAAGCTCTGCATTCCCTGTCCATCCTAACCAGCATCTCCTGTTCCTATTTCTGCAGCAAATGAATCCCACTGCTTCCCTCGGGGCATGTCTTTACCAATCTGACCTACTGAAATGGCAACCTGCTTAGCTTTTGTCCTCTGTCCTCGCTCACTGACATGACTCCATGTTTACTTAGCTGCACTTTTTTCCTTGCCCCTGGCACCCCATTCTCATGCCAGGCTCTGTGCATAGGACACCTGCAGTCAATCCTTCAAGGGAGAGGTGGCAACATCAGGTTCAACCCACTTAGGTTCATCTGGCTGCATCAGAGTGACCACTGAACAGCCTATGTTCACCAACGGCTGCCAGGCAGATTTCTGCAGGTGTGAGAACCAGGAGGAGCCAGGGAAGGTATCTGGTGGGATTTGGGCATTCAATGGCTATCAGACCTCAGTTTTCTGAGGAGTGAAGAAAGTGTTGGGGATGGTTGTGAAACTTAGGATTGAGGGCACAGCCTGTGGGCAGCCTTTCCTACCTAGAAAGTAGAGATAGAAGTGGTATTGTCAGACTCAATACCACTTCCTTTCCTTGTCACTTCCAAAATTTCGTGCAGGGTCTCCTGGCTTATACAGCCAAGCTCCTGCAGGATCCGGAAGAAGTCATTACGGAACTTGACTCCAACAAAGGCGTAGAGGATGGGGTTGAGGCAGCAGTGCATGAAGCCAATGGCTTCTGTCACCATGATGGCTGTATCCAGCTGGTCTTCCAGGAGACAGTTCTTGGTGAAGGCTTCTAGTTTGGTAAGTGTGTTCAGGAAGATGATGACGTGGTATGGGCTCCAGCAGAGCAGGAAGACACCTGTGACCAGGATGGCCACACGGACAGCTTTTTGCCGTTGTAGCCGCTGAGACTGACACAGAGCCCTGACGACGGCTGTGTAGCAGTAACACATGACCAGCAGGGGCACAAAGAAACCCACAGTGTGGTAGAGGAAGCGAGTTGCTAGCCAGGCATTGTTGCCATCGATCCCAACCTCTGGAAAATAACAAATGCTGCGGTTGCTGTCATCTGTCCAGACTTCCATGAAGATGAGATCAGGTAAGGTCAAGAGCAATGAAAAGAGCCAGACAGCAGCACAGGTGAGGTGGATGGAGCGAGCTCTGCGTTTGCGGTAGGTGTGAATTGCATAAACGATGGCCAGGTAGCGGTCCACTGCAATGCACCCCAGCAGCATGCTGCTGCAGTAGAAATTGATCTTGTGGGCAGCACTGAGGATCTTGCAGAGGAACTTCCCAAATACCCACCCAGCCAGGCTCTCCGCCACACTGAAGGGGAAGGTGAGCAAGAGTGCCAGGTTGGCCAGGGTGAGGTGGAAAAGGAAGTTTTCTGTGGTAGTGCGAGACCGCTTGAACCTCTCTAAAATGACCAAGACCAGGGCATTGCCCAGGGTCCCCAACAGAAACATCAGCAGATAGATGAGTGGCATGAAGACCTTTCTGAAGGGGTCTCTCTGGTCACCAACCACAGATGAGGCTGAGTTGAAGCAAAAGTAGCCCTCCAAAGAAGGGGTGGCATTTTCAGCTTCATAGTAACCACTCAGTTCCACCTGGCTCTGGGGAACAGAGAAAGTCTGGTTACTGATAGGGAAAATCCGAACATGAGAACACAGTCCCTCAGCTGCACCTGGCAGACCAGGAACAGAGTATTTCCATCTCCTGCAGCCCACCTGCACTGGGACTAGGTGCTGCCCAGCTGTGGGATCTTTTTCAATGATCTGGATAAGAGATTGAGCTGCAGCAAATGTGATTCCTGCTTAGCCTGCTGTAGGTAAGTGAGCAGCCAGCATTTGTGATAAGACTGGGCAAGCCCCGAGTGCTATGAAGCTGGAACTGGCCTCAGGATGAGCCCCCCAGAGATTCTGGCTGCCCTCAGGCTCCTTGCAGAAGCTAGGCATTCACAAAAGCAAGGGGCTAAGGTGCAGGTGAGATCAAAAAAGGAGAGTGGAACAGGAGGCTTGTGGCAAGATAAGTTAATGACAACTGGGAAGAGCTCAGCAGCAGCTACCCTGAGCTCCCCCACCCTCCCTTGAGACCAGTGCCAAGACTTCAATGTCAACCACAGCGGAAGTCTCTGCTCACTGCTTTCATACCTTTCACTGCCAGCTGTAGCTGTTTGCACCTGCTGCTCCTTCCCTCCTCAGCCAAGCTTCCCATCTAAAAATGCTAGCCCTGCTTTGAACAGTTTTAGAGCTAATTTGGGTTTTTTTTGTTCCCCCCATGTGGTGTTAAGCCAAGCAACCATGACCAACCTGGAGTCCTCCGTTGTGCCTAGCCAGAGAAGAGTGATTTATGTTTCTTCTCTCTCAGGCAGCCTTCCCTGGGTGATGTGCTGGGTGCCTCTGCATGTGACTGTGGGGTAGAGGTGACTTTGCAGGGGCAGTGCTTTTCTCAAATGGCTGTGCTGCTGAAACCATCTGCATGGCTTCAAAGGGGATCTCGGGCATGCTGGTGGAGAAGTCTCTGGTGCATTACTGAACACATGGAGCAGGCAGCTGGCTCAGGCAGTCCCCAAGTTGTGGGTGGTAGAAGGGTGAGTAGTCCCTTGGGGAAAGTGTGGAATAAGCTTGCCCATCTCTTGCCCTCTTCCTTGAGTCCCTACCAATGGCTGCTGCCAGAAAGACCAACTTACTCCTGGTTTTGCCATGGTCCTGTTTCCCCCGCCCCCAACAGCTCTGTACCCAGTGCTGTTGCTGCTGTACTGATGCCACAATAGTCACTCCCAAATGGGTAAAAGCTGGTCACTTTGGGGGCCAGAACTCCTCCTTTCTACCCACAACCTCAAATGCACATGACTACCTCTAAACTAATGGTGGGGCTGCAAACCTTTAATGAGAGTATTTGTATTTCCAAAGAACAATTATTGTTTTGATTAAAGCGTGATACTGGAGACTGGAAATTGCTGCCAAAGACCAAACCCTTTAGAAATCACTTCCAGTTTATTTTCTCCCCGAAAATATTTCCTGTCTAGTCTGTACCTGTACCCGGTGTAAGGAGATACCAATGCACACAGGAGTCTGTGATGCCTTTGGCCATGGCAGGGTAATTGAATCTCCCTAAAAAAAATCAAACCAAACCACCACCAAAAAAACCCCAAACAACAAACAAACAAATGAACAAAAAAAAAAAAAAAGAAAAAAAAAAAAAAAGAAAAAAAAAAAAAAAGGCAACCCAACAAAAACCAAACCAAAACCCCAAAACCAAATCAAGCCAAAACCAACCAAACACACCTTCACAATTTGTCACAGAGCAATTTGTCCTGAGCAAACCAGGCTGCTCAGGACATGTGAGTGACTGTGCTGAAAACCCTGAAGGGAACATGTGTAGGAATGGGAAAACTCACTGGGGAGTCCCTGGAATGTTTCAGCTTTACACGGAAAAAGGAAGTGAAGGGAAATGGCTGGGCTTGCTGGCTGGAGCGTCAGCCACTGCCTGGAGCCAGTGACAACAGCAGGTGGACGGCCTGGACAGTGTTCTACGGCTTTGTCTGCTGAACATTTTTCAGCATCTCCTCGCATTCAGAGCCGAAGGTGCGGAGGCTGGGAGCCACTATCAGACACCATCTGATTGCTGATAAGCTGGCAGGTAGGGCTCTTACTGTAAGCCACTCACCACTGACAGGGCAAGCGTGCACTGAGCTGTGCCTGAGATGTCCTCTCACGTGCGTCTCTGAGCAGAGTAGTGAGTGTGGGTGGCTGCAGACAAATGAGTAGGAGACAAATAAAGGAGGAGAAAATGTCAAGAGTCCAGGCTGGGACAGGAAGGGCAGGAAGCAGAGCTGCAGGAGACACACTGAATGTCACGAGCCGAGGTTTTTGGGAGCTCTGCTGTGATTCCCATTTCTAGGACTGGAAGCAGGTGGCTGCCTGGTCTGGGATGGGAAAAGTCAACCATGTATGTGCAGGGCACCTTCTGTACAAGTGCTCTGCAATACAATTGCAGCCAGAATTTGGAGTGGGTGATAAAGTGATGTCTTTTTCTGTAACTGAGCAGTTAAGTGCATGCCTTGGAACCCCATTCCTGTATGTTCTTCATTCTGGGATCCCTTTTCCACTGTACCCCACACCACAGAGTTATTCCAGTCTCTGTGTGTCAGCTGCTTTTCTCGGTTCCACACCAGTCAATCAAAACACAAGAAAAGCAGCTTGTGCACTGTTTGGGATTTTCAGTGTGAGTCATTTCCTTCTAGCCCATGCTAGGGTGACAATAAGCATGTTTCAGTCCCAAAGCCTTAAACCTGGAATTGCCTACATCAGCATGAGTTACTGATGGAGTTGCTGTTCATCTCCTCTCAGGGTGCTAAACTAGGGAGACACTCGGGTTAAGAGGAAAGTCCCTGGAAATGCCATGTTGCTGTAGCACAGATGCCTTTATGGCTCTTGAGTTATGTAGGTCCCTTTACAGTGACAGTTGGTCTGTGGCAGCTCAGAGGACCTGGTGGAGATCTCAGTGTTCTTTCTGTCACTGTGTTTTTGTTTTCCTAGTCTGCAGCTGAGGAAGGTTAAGCAGGCAAAGCTCTCTTGCTCTGGAGAACTGGGATTGTTGTTTGGGGCACATTACTTCTCCACAGGATTAGAGAGATGTGTGGTATCGAAGTTTAGATGAGGCTCTTGCTGCTCCCACTGGGCGTTACGGAGAAAAGGCTCTTTCGATGCAAATGTTCTCTCCACTTTCCCTCACACTTGATCATTGGGTCAAGTGACTATGTCTGGTGACTGCATACAGCAAGCTTTGTGTCATGGCTACAACAGGACACGGTTGAGGCCTTTTCTGCAAATCTCTGTGCATAGGGTGCTGCTGCAAGCATCGAGCACAGTTAAAGCAAAAAGCGGCACCCCCAAAGCAAATGTGGCATTGCTTATGTGGGATCTGTGGTTTGTTCCAGGGAGGGAGCCAAACCTGGGAAGCTCCTAGGAGACAGTGTCACAAACTCCTGACCGTGGGGAGTCTGAAAAAAAGGTATGAATCTGTTTTTCTGTGGTGCCTGACTGTCAGTGCTTGGTTTTAAAGTTAGCCGAGTTTCCCCCCTCACACAGAGTCTCCTTTATAACTTTAAATAATTCACAGCAGAGGTAAAAAGCCTAAGTCAAGGTTCTGGAAAAAAAAATAAATATACAAAGAACAGGTCCCAGTACTGCCTAATCCCCTTGCGCTAAAAAATGGCATGGTTTTACCACAAGCAAATGCCTGCTTATATCATGTGAGATGCTGGAGGCTCTGCTGGTGAGACAGATTTCCACTGGAGGAATGAACCAGCATGAAAATGAAAAAGATTTGAGTTTGGTTATAACCTCTCAGCAAGCATTAGTGCTACCATAGAATTAGAATGAGAGCGGAGGAATGCCTTTCACAAAATATTCTAAAAGAACATTATTCACAAAGAATTTTTATATCGGATAAACCTGAAAAAAAATCAGCGTTTATATAGCATAAATCTGAAAAAAAAAAAATCAGCTTGCCTCCCCCTCCCATCTCTTCTCTCATCCCTGGTGTATAGGACACAGGAGGGACAGAAACACTGGTAACAAATCCAGCATTTCTCTCTTCAGGGAAACTAAACAACATCTACTGCCGAGAGCCACTGTATTAAAAAACAAATTTTAAGCCGCAACATTTGAAAACCAGGCTAACATTACTGCTGCTGTGGACCTCCCCTTGGACAGCACAATATACTCTCAAAGAGGCAGCTGCTGTCTTCCACTTGCAAACAGAGAGGAAAGAAAACTTACATGGGGCAGAACACACAGTGTCATCACCCCATATTAGAAGTACTTGAAATGTATCTTCCTCTCTTGTAAATATTCTACATGTTCCCCTTTCATCAGTCTGTGGCAGCCTGATCATGGAGATGGCAACCAAGGATAGGAGAGTGTGTGGTCATATCCAGGGGTTCTACAAGCAGAGAGAGAGCACCGAGTTTGCTTGGGCATCATTGCTTTGATGAAATTTCCAGGGCTTTGTAGGCTGTGTGCATAGTTGTTTTATATCACCAAAAATGTACTGCAAAAGGTGCCTGGCTAAGAACAAGTGTTTTACACCCATGTTGTGTCCATGGCTGTGCAGAGAGCAGGATAGCAAGGAACCCAGACTAGGACATGCTGGCAGCATGGGATAGAGATGCAGCAGTCCAGCTCTCCCAGTGAGCCACCTGGCCCTTTGTCAGCAGCTGCAGTCTTGGTTGCTGTGCAAGAACAGTGCTTGGGCTCAGGGCTTGCCAGGATGTTTGTGCATGAGGTCCTGGTAGTTAGGCAGCTGTTCCCAAGGGAATATCTGACAACCCTAATCACAGTGGCTGCAGCCACATTATGCCAGCTCTCTGCAAGCACAGCGTCACTTTCAGTACCTGCATCAGTCAAGTCCAGACTTAAGGAATGTGAAGGCTGATTGCGCTGGTGTAAGAAATCACTCCAGCCCTCCCTCTGCCAACAGGAGGGTGAGAAGGACAAATAGAAACCAGGTCTTTCAGCCCTCCCCAGTTCTACCTGCTCTCCCCGTTATCAAGCAAAGCCAGGCCAAACTCACCAAGTCATAGATCTCTGATGAGTAGCTGACAGGCCCCATGGTTTCGAGGGCAGAATCTGCCTCTCCTCTAGCAGTTTCAGAAGAAGTTGGTTTTCGGGGCGGAGTTAATCATTTAAGTGAGTAGGGAGGTACTCAGCATGTAACAATAGAGTATTTGCAAGGCAAATGAGCTGCAGGCATGGAGTGACCTAATTGATGTAAAGATTAGCTTTGTCTTTTTATTTTTTTTTTAACACTGCATGTCGGTTTTTGAAGTACACTTTGAAGTATCCACGTTCCTTTTGGTTTGCACTAGAGAAGATCCAGAATGTCCATAGGTGTTCCTTGGAAAGCTCCAGGGCTCGTGCCTATGACCACCTTCATTCCAGATGGTCTGAAAGGCTTTGGAAAGCTCTGCGCTGAATTGGAGCACCTCTCTGAAGGCATCTGAGATGAAATGCATGGGTTTGGTCTGTATGACTACCTCCCTCTACTTTGGGGTCCTTCTGGCTGCTTTAACTCCGTTGACCTGCCGATGTCTTCTGCTGCTTCTCCCACTACTCCACCTCATCTTGGCTCAGGGGGTAAGCTACAGGAAAGTATGGTCTTCACAGCCACTCTGCAGGTCTAGGCAAAGGCCAGTGGGGTACTGCTGTGCAAGGAAGACAGAAAGGTTAGAGAGGATGCTTTCACTCAGCTAGGACTTGAGGGTGGAGCACTCAGCATCAGGGACTTCCTTTAAGGGCTAGCAATGAGAGTGGCACTCTTCACAGCAGGGCATGTTCGGGACTGGCTCTTTGCGACAGCTTCTGACCTTCAACAAATACTGCCCTCCCTCCAGCCCAAACTACCCCAGAACTGAAGCAAAAGTACCATGCAAAGTAAGACAGTGCAAGTCTGTAGTTGACGGTCAGTGGGACAGTCAGCAGGATGTGGCCATAGGGAACTGTATGCTGGATACACATCCCAGGCTGTAAGCTTAGCCCTCAGACATGACATGGGAATGACAAGGGTTCAGGAAGCTGACTCCAAAACAATACACCAACATTTTCACTTGCAAACACATACTATGCTGAGGAAATGACTGCTCCCATACAGACATGATCTAGGGCATCCATGTGTTACTGCAACGTGAAAGCTGAGAAAGATGATAGAGAGAAGAGGATGGGAGAAGACTAAATGGGGACAAATGTAGAAAAAAAAAAGTCACTTCACAAGCAGGTGAGGAACTGAATACAGAAGAAAATAGTCACAAAATTCAACACTAAATGTTTGAGGATTGTTTTGGCGTCTACCCATGGGAATTCCTGACTGAACTAATTTTCTGCCACATGCACACATTTCTCACTGAAGAACCATTCTTGTTTTGTCAGGAACATAACATTTAATCATCTCGTAGAAAGTATTCTCATAATGTTATTAAGCTTTACATAAGGCTGATAAAAGACACTGCTTTGTTTTGTTACTCTGCTCTGTGACTACCAAGCACATCTGCTGGCCAGTTTGACACTGCACTAACTTCCTGAGTTCTGCTTGAAAAAAGCCAGACTGCTCATGGCTCCTGAATCTACTCACCTCTAATGTTTACTGTTTGTCTTATTTGCTGTTACCATAACTAAAGCTTTGAAAAGCATGTGCTGCTTACAGATGTTAGTTATGTTTACTCATCTGTTAATTTCTGCTGTCATTTGTTCTGTTAAGGTTAGAGCATGCTATTTCCTGTACATCTCATTGGGAAGTGTGATGCTTAGTCCTCCAAAGAGTTGAGATGAAACACTGGTCCCTGCACAGCAGGGCTAGAGCAGCAGCAGGTGTTGGAGAAACAAGTTTCTGCCTGGTGTGTAGGAATGGGGGCGTTGAGGCTTCTCCAGTGGTAATCGTTGTGATCCTTGGCCAAAAAAACTGTCACAGGAATAAGTGACACACAGCTTTTCTGCTCCCCTTGCATTCAAAGGTGCAATGGTGTCTTTTGAGGTTTCTTTTCCATTTACTGTGCATGAAACAAGTTTTAAAAAGGAAGAGGAACACATTAGGTGGGAGAGAGGCTGAAAGGGAGCTCTGTGCCAGGGACAACTCCTTTGCCCCAGGGGATGGCAGGTCAGGACGACGGCAGCGGCCCCACGGCAGAGCAGCAGGTAGTCTGGGAGTGAACAAAAGAAAGAATTAAGGATGAGGCTGTGCTGATCTTATTTCTCATGAGGATAAGGCAGGAACATATAAAGTTATCACACCACAAGGGTTTCCAAGCCTGATGGAAATGACTGTGCTGTGGCTGCCAGAGGAAGGAATAATGTGACATCTTCCCGTCACAGTGACCTGCAGACCTCTCCATGACTCCAAGGTCAGGCGTGTGCACCCTGCACGTCGTGGCGCTGGCCCCGTGTGTGTGGCTGCTGAGGATACGGATAAACAATGATCTGAAGATGGCCCTAGATGTGAGGAACTAGGGAAAACTGGCAATGCAAGGGGTAATGGATAGGTTTCCTTTGGGTTTTGTGCCCATTTTGGAATTACGCTTGAGAAAAAAAATTGTTCGAAAAGTTGGAGTTGCCAGTCGTGTTTAGGAGCAAATTCTCCATGTGCCTCACTTTGTCAAAATCCTAGTCTGAGTAACAGCCACCTAGAAAGGAAACGGCGATTTCTAAGATGTTGTGATCGCTGGGTATGGTTCCTGCACGCTGTGGGTCGCTCTTTTGTATCCCTGATAGCTGTGTTTTAAGGACTAGGTAAAGAAGCTGCGCTAACTTTTCAGGCTTGTTCCCGGAAAACGAGAATGTTGCCCGTATCTTTGGCATGAGGTCTAAGATGCATGTTGCTGTCGGGCAAGCTACTCGGCAGCACCGATGGTTTCTACCTTTGGCACCATATATCCCTTTCTCTTCTAGAGACCTATAAATAGGCAAAAACGCCTTTATAACGGCGGGCGCGCCGCGACTGCCTCCGCGCAGCCCCGACACTTTCTGCAGCCCTCGCCACCTGCACGCGCCGTCACCCTGCTTCCACTTGCCGCCGGCAGGGATCAGTTTTGCCTCCTGCGTCCTTCGCTGCCCTCAGGCTCCGGGGCCCCGCCACTG
>VWYK01002783.1:17485-32548 GCA_013399775.1 Semnornis frantzii | reverse complement strand
AAAAAAAAATAAATAAAAAATTTACATATAGGCACCAAAATTTTTCCTCTAACTTGAATCCTTCTTACTGTAAAGAAAACTCTTTACTTTCTGGCCTAGACAGTATGACTCTGGAGGGTAGATATTCCCATCTTTCATCTTTTACATTTCTGAAGACCCTCATTTAGAACAATTGTGTTCATTCAGTCACATTTTTTCACAGGCCAAATTCCCTGGAGCTCTGATCTTTCTGCTCTCCCTTTAAAATTGGCCCCAGCCAGCCCTGCATGGGCTGGAGGTCATTCAGGAGTCTGGACACAGCACTCCTTATACATCCTAATATCATGTTTGCTTTGTCCACAACATCATAGAAGTATTCCCTTCTCTTTAACTTGAGATTTGCTCAACTCTTCACATCCTTTAATGAAGTTATCAACACCTTGCTAGGCTCACTCTACCTTCATGTAGTTTGCTCCTACCCAGAGCTGGGCTCTGAAATTCCCCTTTGGGACCAGGACCTTATTTTTTTTCCAGATCACTTCCCCAGTTTATCAAGATTTCTTTGAATTGCCCTCCTTCTTCTCATTGATCTGGCTGCCCACCCCAGCTTGGTGTGCTCTGAACATTTAATACATATATTCTTTATTTCACTGGCTTTGAGGAACACTGTCCAAGGACAGAGCCCAAGGGAGCCTGCTTGGTATCACTTTGTGTTTTGACCCCTGGTAACTTACCTCTGCAGTCCCCATGCTTCAGACAGGCTTTTCTACATGGCCCTTTCATTCACTTGCCCCACTCAGAGAATCATTATCCTGGATATTTGGAGGGTGGTGTAAAGGCACAGATTTCAAAGCAATATATCATTTTACCCCAGCAGAGGATCTGACTGTTTATTTCCTCTCTCCCATTGAATTCCTTTGTCCTGTTGCCCTGTGTATAAAGGCAATATCAATAACCCCAAGCCATGTGGAGGAGGAGGTTACTGTGACTCACACTACCGCGGGTTTTTGTTCCCCCTTTGGTGCTGTATTGCCTGGTGCATGTCCTCACTCCTGGCTTTCAACCACAAAAGGCAGCAACAATCAACCAAACCTCCTAGAATGAGTAATCTGCTCACAAAGAGCCCTTTGAGCTCACAAAGTAGTTGCAGGGAGGAAACGTCCCACTGGGGAACCAGGTGGACAGCAAACATTCGCTTTCCATTACAAATGAGTTCAAGGGAAATGGACTCACCCCAGCATGGGATGCCAAATCTGTATCCAAAGCTACTTCCCACCACCCAAGCCAAACATGCTTCCCTTTTTCTCCCTCCTCATCTCCCCTCCTTGTTTACAAACACGTTTACAAGTACTTGATAGGTGACCTTATTTACTTAGTAACCTGTGGATTCATTTATCTTGAAATTAGCAGGTAATGAACTGGAAACCCTCAACAACCCTCCCACTAATTAACATGATAATAAGATTGTTTTGCTACAGAGGTACAATTAGCATGTATGAGCTAGAGGGGGAGAAAGATCAATAAAATGTCTGAAGGGTACTAGGAACCAGGCTCAAGAAGAGAACAAAAGGAAAGAGCTTTATGGGGTTACAACAGGCAGCAGCAACTTACAGGCCTAGTGCTTTAAAGATGTCCAGAGGAGTTGGTCCTCTCTCCATTGGGTTGCTGCAAGCAGGCTCTATTGCGCTTCTTGACATTTAGAGTAGATTGAGGATGTATAAAGAGTATTTGAAAAAAAGTGAAGAAAAAAAAATTAAATTGTTTTGGACAAAAATATCAAAAAACATATTTATGGCATCTGTCCATGAAAACAATGCAGGTGTTAGAGAGAGAAAGGGAGTGATGCAGAGTAACAATCATGGGATGACTTCATCACCCAAGTTGAGAAACCTTTCTTTGCTTTTTTGATTGACTTTAAGGAGATTACTTGGGTAAGTAATGCTTCAACATAAACCTTTGCAGGATCATGCCTTGTACACAAGGAGCTGAATGGGAAATAGCAAGGAAACAAACAAACAAACAGAAAACTCACCCCCCAACAGTTTTAATATCCTCTCTCTGCTTAGTCAGATCCATTTGGCTGAAGGGAGTTAGAGGAAACTCACATGTGAGAGTGATGTGCAGCTGGAGAGAGCTAATTTTGCCAGCCAGGGACATCTATCTCTTAAAAATTCATGGTTAGGTGGAAGAAAACTGCACCAAATCAGAGATATTCCTCCCCTAAGCAACAAATACGAAGGAAATGGGAGGATTTTTCTTTTTTATGTTCCTAATTGCTTGTCTACTAGTATATTTTCATCCATATACACTGGGTCCAACACATCTGTAGCTATATTATGGGGAGAGGAGAGATAGGCTCCTGAGATGCATGCTATGGCTAGACACAAACATGGCATGGTAATTACTAGGCTAATGGAGAAGAAGGAGTATGGGGATATAGCCTTATTAGTCCCTCAATATCCTTCTGTGAGTAAATTCATACTTAATTATTGAAAATTAACTAGAAAACAGCACTCCAGCACTTGGGGCACTGTATGATACAGAGTTGAAGAGCCAGGAAGCTGTACTATTGTCCCTTTATGCAGATATTACTGGATGAGTGAAGAGCTCTGTCTTTCAGCTTGGAGGAGCTTGGTTTAAATCTCTTCAGGCCCCAACAAAGTTCAGTAGGATTCTTTATTTCATTCTGAGTTCCCATAAATATTGGCTCCTCCACACAAAGCCATATTTTGCCCTAGATGACTTGGGAAATGAGATCATTCACAGTTGCTTGACGTAAATGGTTTACGCCGAAGACTCAGATCTGGCCCCATGCTTTTTCCCTCACATCTGGCTTAACCCCACATCTGTCCTCCCCATCTGTACTGACGCCTTCTGTCACCTCTGAAACTTTATGCTGCACAGCACATTCAAACACAGACCCTGCCAAGGAATTTGGGATGGTCCTTGTGTCTGCAGTACACTTTTCAGGTAGCCTGTGAATATTTTGCCATGCATCTGATTTTTGACTGGAATTTATTCATCAGTCATTTGAGTTCACAGAATATTGTCTCCTGGCATTCTTTAGAGTGCCAACGAGCAAGAAAAACTATTAATTACTTTTGATTGACATTTTCCATTTGTCTGTGTGTGTGTGTGTTTGGGGGGGGGAAGGGGGTTGTTGTGCCCTTTTTTTTTTTTTCTCTTAAATAGAACCTCAGGTTTCAATTGGGTAAACTGACACCTTGCAATCTGATCTGACAGCCCTGCTTTGTGTGGGAGTTTGTAGGACTTCAAAATTTCAGCTGTGAGACTTTCTGCGTGAGCAGTCATTTTATTAGAAGTTTTGACACCTCTCCTAACAGGGATCAGTGCTCGCTGTGTGAACGGAAACACCAAAAAGAGCATTGTGCCATGCAGAGTGGGAAGGGAATAAAAGAACTTCTGCATGGAACAGCTGAAATTAGCTCAGAGAAAGATCTTGGAGGACCTTACCTTGTGATGGTCATAGTGGGACACTGGGGGCGGTCCCACTGTGATTATTGTAATTGTATTACAACTTAAAACCCACAGATGCCCACGCAGATTTGTTGTGCTTTGTTTCTCCCTCTGGATCTCTCTGTTCTCTGCTATTTTATGTTTATGATTTTCTCTTCTGAGAGGGTGACAGCATCTCCAGGTTGTTTCAACTTGCTGGTTTGAAATTTGCAACTAATCTGTTGGTGCTGCACTCTGAAACTGTTGTCTGTACCTGTATGAGGTACAGCAACAACCTTGGGTGGTCCAGAGCTTGTTAGGTGTGTGGATCATGTCCACCTTTGCTGCATTGCATACCACCATCTGGAGTCCTGTGTGTAGTTCTGGAGCCCCCAGCACAGGAAGGACATGGAACTGTTGGACCAAGCCCAGAGAAAGGCCATGAAGAAGATCAGAGGACTGCAGCAGCTCTGATGTGAGGACAGGCTGAGAGAGTTGGGGTTCTGCAGCCTGCAGAAGAGAAGGCTTCCAGGGGATATTATAGTAGCCTTCCAGTATCTGAAGGGGGCTCCAGGAAGGCTGGGGAGGGACTATTGACAAGGGCTGGGAATGATAGGACAAGGGGCAATGGGTTTGAAGTGGCAGAGGGGAGATTGAAAGTGGATGTTAGGAGGAAGTTGTTTGCAGTGAGGGTGGTGAGACACTGGCACAGGTTGCCCAGGGAGGTTGTGGCTGCTCCCTCCCTGGAGGGGTTCAAGGCCAGGATGTTCAAGGTGTTCAGGTCGGATGAGGCCTTGAGTGAGCTGTCCTAGTGGGAGGTGTCCCTGCCTATGGCAGGGGCTTGGAACTAGATGATCTTTGAGGTCCCTTCCAACCTAAACCATTCTATGATTCTATGATTAATGGAGCTGAGGAAATGGAAGAGCTGCAAAGGCATTATTTAGTGCCCAAACCTGTACTTCTGAAATAGAGAAACCTTACTAGAAGTGTCCTGCTTTCATGTGAGGTGTAGCTGTAGTTGGCCAAATGAAAAATACTTCAAGCACAGAATATTTGCAGTAAGCAATGCAACATGCAGGGATCTGAATCAAAAGGAGAAGTGCTCATGCTCAGAGGGTGCCCATCAGAGAACTGATCCAGTCATGAGTGCAATCCTTGGAGAGACCTTGCAAACCCTGTCGTCTGTTTTTACTTTGTCCTCGTTAGCTAAAAGGATGTTTTTGTGTTTGCCTGAATGTGATCTTGGGTGGGAAAGTCATGAGAATCTATTTACGTCTGAAATTTCCTGTCTTTCTGTCACATCTCTGCCATACCCTTCCCATTAACTGGGGGCTCCTTGAACAAGTTTTGGACTGGAGAGATAGAAAACAAACCCCGATCAATTGTAGAAACTAGTCTGAGGGTTTTGTGGGATGAAAGCAGGCTAATTTTTTTTTTTTTTCCTGCTCCCACTCACCTGCCCTCAGCTAGGTTGATAAATACCTGTGAAACATTTGCTAGAAAAGTTGCTAGGAGTTCATTGTAATGAACAATCCTTCTGGCCTAGATTTGTATCTTCCTTGAGAATAGGTGTAATTTTAGATCTGCTTTGCAAGCTTCTTTTTTTTTTTTTTTCCTATCCCCCCTTTTCTTTCCAATACTCTTCAGTACAATAGGAATCTTGTCCCATGGTGTGAAGCCCCCGCAGAGTTATAAAATTGTGTCACCTTCCCTGCCTCCCTTATAAGTTACTCTAAGTGACACTATTAAAAAGAAAAACCACAGGATCTCCTGGGATCAAAACAATGTCCTGTTGTTATCTTAACACCACTCCGTTTGGCTTTTTTGGCTTTTACCTTTCATTTCCTACAGCCCTATGCAAGCAGATCTTGCCTTGCATTGTGCTTCATTCCATGCATGCATTTTCTCAGAGAAGATGCTTTTATTCCTGAAGGATATGCTGGGTGACCAGAGGTTTCAGATTTCTTCAGCAGGGATTCATCTCTTCCAACAAGGGGGAGGTTGGAGTGAACAGGCCAGCGAAGAAACTTTCATCTCTGTGCAAGAAGGGAGGAGAGACTTAGATGCTCATCACTTCCTCAGATGAAGATTTAAGCTCAAGTATTAACTAATAAACTCTCCATCCCGTGGGAGTCAAGGCAGGGTGTGTGGGGGAGGGAATGGGTTGAACATGTGTGAGTTTCTCACTTGGAGCAGGAGTTTTGGTGGCCTGGAAAATGTAGTGTGTTTTCCCTTGCAGAATCTCTGGAGTGTGACTCACAAGCCTTTGCAGCTCAGTTTTGCAGAATGAGGTACCAGCAACCCCTTTGCCCTTCACATGGTATTATTGAATAAACTTAAGGTAACTCATGCCTTAGAGCAACCTACTATTGTTAAGTTGCTGCAATTGGTGTTTCCACGTTTGTTTCCCTTGTTAACAACAACAGAAATTAACTTGTGCAAGAATGGGTTTATTACTCCCTAAAATGCCCAAGTCCAGGAGAGATCTACATGTTATACACCCTCAAGTCTGAGTGTGTGATGTGTCCAGTCACTTTTTCTATGTCACACATTTCTACAGTGCAATTTTGGTTTTGACTCTAAGATCCTCCTGTAAGAGATTATTATAACTTAATGATGAAACTCTTCATAATGCTACCTTGCCCTTATTATTTTTTTTTCTTTTTTTTTACCCAAAAGCCTACAAAATGCCTGGAAAATGCTAAATGGTGTTACCAGAGGCCTTGGAGGTCATTAATTATAGTTATATCCATTTTACACATATGCTAAATGAGGGTTTCAGTGGTACATAGTGAGGCACGCAGTGACTTGGTAGAGTGCATGCAGTGATGCACAAATAAGCATCAAAGTTTCCTTTGATGCCAGTCTACAAAATCTCCCTACAAACAACCTAATGTCAACCTTTCAACTCACACCTTTGAGGACAGGGTATGGAGCAAGGCACCAATTTTCTTTGGAAGGATCTGAAATTACATAGCTAACAGTCACTCAGCATCCTAGAGGTGTATTACCTGACAGCAAAGAGTTTCCCAGAATTGAAAACAGCCTTCCCACCTTCCCCTCTGCAGTACATGCCCAGCAGTGCTGTTTCTGAGAAGTATGCACTGTGCTGTGCCCAGGAGAAGCTGCAAAACCTGTGTGCAAAAGGGTCTTTGAAATGAGAATGGTGAAGCAGGAACTTTGGGTGTTGAGTTACAGGTTTTAACCCTTTTGGAAGGAGAAGAGCTGTGAACTTGCAACATCCTTAATTCTGTTTGGTATCTTGTCCAGCTGCCCTGGGAACTGATCACAGGCTCACAGGATGTCAGGGGCTGGAAGGGACCCAAAAGGATCATCGAGTCCAACCCCCCTGCCAGAGTAGGACCAGACAATCCAGCTCAGGGCACACAGGAACACATCCAGACAGACCTTGAAAGTCTCCAGAGGAGGAGACTCCACAGCCTCTCAGGGGAACCTGTGCCTGTGCTCTGGGACCCTTACAGTCAAGAAGTTCCCCCTTGTGTTGAGCTGGAACCTCCTGTGCTGCAGCTTCCATCTATTGCTCCTTGTCCTATCCCAGGAAGCAAGTGAGCAGAACCTGTCCTCACCTCCNGCAACCACAACCTCCCTGGGCAACCTGTGCCAGTGCCTCACCACTCTTACTGTAAAGAACTTCCTCCTGACATCTAGCCTAGATCATCCTCACAGCCCTCTACTGGACCAGATCCCTGTCCCTCTTAAACTGGGGAGCCCAAAACTAAAGGCAGTACTCAAGATGAGGTCTCTCCAGGGCAGAGAAGAGGGGGAAAGAACCTCCCTGGATCTGCTGGGGGCACTCTTCTTAATGCACCCCAGGGTCCCATTGCCCCTCTTGGTCACAAGGGCACATTTCTGTGCCATGGATGTTCTCCACCAGCACTCCCAGGTCCCTCTCCACAGGGCTACTCTCCAGCAGATCACCTCCCAACCTGTACTGGTGCAGTTTGTTACTCCTCACCAGGTGCAGGACTCTGCAGTTGTCTTTGTTGAACCTCATTTGGTTCCTCTGTGCCCAGCTGTCAGTCTACCCAGGTCTTGCTGGATGGTTGCACAGCCTTCAGCTGTCTCAGCCAAGCCTCCTCGTGATGCCAGTTCTCCCACACAGACCGGAAGGACTGTCAGGCTGGAGGAGCATCGCACTCCTTGAAAGGCTCCGTAGAAATGACAGAAGTATCTTAGAGACTACACAAAGCCAACACATTTTGATGATGATAACATTGTAGTGAAAACAGATGGGATGCTCTGCCCAGCCTCTGTTTGTGGAACTTACGTGGCCCTGTTCTCCATACACAAACACCCCTTTGTCACTGCTAGTCACTAGCTTACTCACAGCTCTACAGAAAACAATGTGGCTGAGAAGGAACCAGAGCCAGAATTCCTTCATCCCCATCTAGGAGTCTATCCATTAAATGAGTCCCTTATAGTATTAGCTTTTTGAACAATTAAAGAATGAATAAATTAATTAGGTACTTAATTAATATGAAAAGGAAACAATCTGAAGTACTATGTTGCAGGCAATCTCATCTCTTCTTATTAAAGACAGCTCCAGCCTCTTTAATTTCCAGCTGCTGCTTCCAGCACTGGAAGTTGATGCAGTTAAGGTACAGTCCCTGGCTGTTGGCTGGTAGACCACTGCATCAGACCAGCTTTTCTAGCAGTCAGAGAGGTTAGCAATCTTGCCCCCTGTTTCTACACAAAGACTTATTCTGATATTCTTTACCACAGTCTCTTTTACCTTTGTGTGACATTTCGGAATGTTTTGAGGTAGCTTTATTATTATTATTTTTTATTATTATTTTAATTAAACATGACAAAACAATGATTCTCCGGGTGGGAATCATTCTTCCTAATAACCACAGTGTGCACACTAACTATACTAAAAATAAATCTTGTCTCTGACTAGTTAAAAATTGCAGTGATTTGTTGATGCTTTTTACCTGTCACTAGTAAGATATAAATATAAATAAGTAGAATTACATTTAAAATATCCATCACTTCACATATGGAGAGTGGCAATGAGTGGGCTGTAATAATAAAATATACTTTATAAGTGTCATAATCATTCAGACACCAGGAAATCATAAGCCACAGATCTGACATTGAGATGATGAATTATGATTTTGTTTTAAAAGCCAGACGTGTCAACTCCATGTGCATATTGGGAATTGTAGTTCGAGTGACCTCTGCTAAAACACTGACCTTAGCTTTGACTTTGTTTTACGTTTCCCAGAAACTTCTGAAGTAGGTGTGACACTTTCCAAATGCATTTGTTGCACTAATACTAATATAGAGTAATCTGAAATATTTTTGATGCCTTTGATGTTGTCGTATATTATATGACACAGAAAATGAAATTCCCTGAATGGCTTAAAATTAATTCTAGTTTGGGGTCTTGGTAACATCAAGAACCCCTGGAGATTCACCTGTGTGATATATGATATCACTGGATAGGACGATATTCTTCTAAAACTCTGCAACTCATCCATTCTTGCATGCAATAAATAAATGCATTAAATATACATACAGAGGAGTGTTTGTATTGGTGCATATGAAAGCGGATTAGATAACACTCCAGGGAGACTCTATGGACTGTAGGGATCTTAAATCTGATGGAGGAAGGTTGATTCAGTGGGCTTCAGAGACCTCGATTCTGCTTCTCTCTCTCTGCTGCAAGTTCCTCCTGTATGACCTTGGGCATGCCATTTATACTCAAATCCTAAAAGTATTTAGGCTCCTGATTCCTGTTGAGATGCCTGAGTCATGCTGATTTCAGTGGAAATTTAAGATCTGAAAAGGAACCGAGTGCTAAAATCCCTTGAAAGATCAAGGTTGCGTTTCTCTGGACTTTAGTTCCCTGCTTTTAAGATGGAGGTACTACTAATTCATAGGAGTTTTGCTTGGATGAAAGCATAAAGGATTATAAGGCAGCACGGTCCTGGGAGCTGCGCAGATGTGTGAAATCCTGTCTCTGATTCCCTAGGAATAACTGCAAGCACTACATAGATACAATTATAGACATATCAAATGGAAACACAATTAAGTTCCAGAATTGGAGCTGATTGGCATAACAAAGCTGAGATTTACTGCTTCCTTCACCAGACCGGTGCAGGTTCTAACACAAATCATGCCTCTCAGCCTTCAATTTGATAAACTTTCAGCTATTTTGACATGTAGAGCCAACTGCAGCCTACTCCATCCTGACAAAAAGAGCCTAACAAATGGATTTTCAGTCACCCACTGAACAGAGCTAGATGACAGATCTACATGAAATCCTTTTTGGAGGGAAGGCAGCCTTTTAACTTGATTGATGAAATTATATCTAAATCTGGTAGATTTGGGACTTCAAAGGCATTTTTGCCTACTTAGGGCATCCCAGATGAAGGGAGTATGCTATTTGTACCAAACTCCCATGCTCAAGTGGTTTGCAAATTGACCCCTTTGTAATAGGTTAAAGGTTCCACGCTAGATAACGGTGGTTCATTTTGATTAATTATGTCAGGGAATTAATGTATGATTACTAACTTTTAGCAGACCCTGCTCTTTCTGACCTCGAGCTGCTTGTTTGTGTGGCTGGTTGTAATTTTCGACCAATGGGTTACGAGAGGTCACTGTGTGGTCAGCATATTTTAAACAAAGAAAAGGGAGGTGAGGAAGGGGGGAGCGGAGAAACAGCAATCTCAGATCAGAGTGGATGGACTACAGTTTACTGGTCTGACAAGGGAGATTTGTTAAGTGCTTTAACAGTAGATTTTTATACATTTACCCTTTCCAATAAAATATTCTTCTGAAGAGCTAAAAGAGTGGCCTGGAAAGATATTGGGAGGATAATTTAACAGTTAAGCCCATAATTGCACTTCATACTGGTTTCAATAGTAGAGAACCTTGTTAAAAAATAAATTGGGCAGTGTTCTGCTTAGCACTTGGATTGGCTGAGAGCAAGGCTGAAAGCTTCTTATTAAGCCAATGCTGGGAAACACTGCTTACAAATTCCTTAACCAATCACTGAAGAGTTAGCAAAGGTTGACAAAACAAGGTTTTGTGGGGATTTAGCTCCATTTCATATTTTAAACTCTTGGGTGAGTCTGTGAAGCCATCTGAGAGTTTCTAAAGACTAGAAAGCAAATATGCGAGTCTCAGTCCTGTAAAAATCACCCACTGAATCAACTGTATTCACTGTGTTCAATGTCGTGTTCAATAGAACTGTTCATGCTGAAAGTGAAGACTATGCTTAGGTCTTTACAGGACATTAGCTATACTATGAAAATCATGGTAGACTCCTGTGTAGATGAAGGGACTAGGAACCAGGAGCCTTAAATTCCTGCAATCCTTGCACAAACTTGCAGCCTGATTCCAGTAGAGAGCTTGAGGTAGAGAGACCTAAGCACATATAAAGCAGCTAGAGCAGGTCATAAGCTTTAGAGATGCTGCACAATAGCCATTGGAGCTGGGGGTACTGACCACTTCTGAAAATCAAGCTGCACTTTCTGCTGGGCCTAAACACACAGAGAATTAAGTAACCAGTGGGAAATGTAAAAACCAAATTTCTATTATCTTCCTGGAACCTCACTCTTCTCTTAAAAAAAAAAAGAAAAAGGGGTCTAAAATATCTGCCTTGTTTATAGGAGCACCAAGAGGCTTAGTTCATTAATGTTTGCACTGTGCTTTATGGTCCTTAGATGAAAGGCACTACTGATGCTTAAAGAATGATTAGTATTATAATACTTATTCTAAGAACAATAGGCACATTTGTTTTATTTTCCACCGAGCCCCTTCAAACACCAGGGTGTCCAATTAAGCTGTAATCAGAATAAAGGCTAGGACTTTCCTGAAAATTTTCCAGTTTGCTTTGGAAACCCCAGTTTTGCTTCGGCTTTGGTTGTATTTTTTTGCCTGCCCACCAAACTTGGGATTCTTTTGTTGGTTTTAAACCCTCTGAATTTTTTTGGCTCTTTGCAGAAATGTGCTCTCGCCAAATCATCTTTTGTATTTCAAGAGATAGCAATGTAACAAAGCTTTGTAACAGGAGAGGAGGATGCTGTTTGGACAAAAGTGTGTTTTGATAGAAGGGTGAGGAAGGAACACTTAGAGCTAAAAAGATGTAAAATTGGTAGAGTGAGGGGAAGGGAGAAAGAGATGGAAAAGTTAAGGACGGTGAATATGACAAGAAGGCAGCGTATGGGGACAGAGAGAGCAGGAGTGCCAAAGAAGCAGAGAAGCTAAAGAGAAAAAGAAGTATTTGGAATTCTGTGTGTGTACGTGTGTGTGTATATATATACATATATATATGCATGTACATGTACACATGTGTACATATATATGTATGTGTGTATATGTATATACATGTGTACATGTGTGTGTGTATATATATATGCATACAAACCTGCATACCTATCTATTATGGTTTGCTAAAATTGCTTGGCTCTTCTGAGAAGTCACCTCATACAAAAGGAAGAGAAGCAAGAAGATTTAAGATTCTTTTTTATGGTACTGGGACAAGCAAGTCTTAGGAGTGAAGGCTGAACTCTTAGAATCAGTTGACACACTGTTGGTCGTTGCTGATTGCCCTGCAGCTTTTATAGGCCACCCCACAATGAATATAATTCAAACTTTTGTCACTTATTAAAGGAAATACTTGTGTCAGGCTGACAATTCCTTTGACCAGTGTCCTGCTCACAGAAGTTACTGTGAACTGGTACTTCAGACAGAGGTAATCTGCGGTGCATCCTGACCCTGCTTCATGAGCAACAACCAGAAATTCAGTTTCCTAGTCCCTGCTTTGACTATTAGAAGCAATTGCCTCTTGAGCTCTTCATTTAATGGAAAGTCTCACAGCTGCTGTCAGAGCTTCAGTGTCACTATTATTTACTTATTTAGTTGTTTTAGAGAAGAGTTAGGGATCTCAGGCAGGTCATTGTACACACATTTAATAAATGGCAGTCCCGCTTCAAATGATTTACAGTCAAAGCTGTTGATTCAGGAAAGCACTTGCACATACATGCTCTTCAAGTAATCACAAAAGCACATCCTAACTCGCTACCATGCATCAGACAAAAACTTCCTTCTGTGCTGTCTGTCCAGAATTAGGTTCTGAAAATGTAGCAAGCTGTAGGAAAATAAAGAGTTTTAAGGGAAGGAAGGGTTTCAGGATGTGCTAGCAGTGTTTCACTATTTTCAGCTGGGTTTTATAAGAAAATTGATTTATGGGTTCATGTCATCTATCTACCTCTAGTAATTCTTAAACTTGGACAATGTCAACCACACTTGGTAGAAGGAGAGACGGTGCTGGATTCAGCATGGGTCTGGGGGCAGAAGTATAAAGTCCTCAGTTTATGCAATCTCCACAGTGGATCTAGTGCTTGAGTTTGTGTGGCAACCAAGAGGCTGGACTGTGAAGCAAGGGGGTAAAATAGCACAGGCACAACCATGCTTTTAGCCACAGGACTGCAGAAAGGTCAAAATATCAGGTTTTAGAATCTCTACTTCCCAGGGAACCACTGGCTTATTTAGTTATAAGCATAAGGGGATGAATTTCCAAGCCCTTTGATGGTGAAGGGAATTTGGTGTTGCTTCCTATGGAGCTAGGATCATACATACCCTGTTACACAGCCTGTAGGGACAGAAAGTATTTGTTTCTTTTCTTAACAGGGAAAACCAAAGCAAATTAGGAGCAACAGTCTTTGGGGCTGGTAAGGAATGTGCTGGGCACTGGTTGCTTTTTACATGTTTGTACATCACAGACTTGCATTTTCATGCTCCTGTGTGTGCCCAGGTTTTGGTGCTTGCACAGGCTCTGATTAAAGAACGCCTCTGAACAATGCTCTTTAATTTAATGATCTTAATAAGCACATGGGGGAAGTGTTTTCACTGTACAGGCACAAACAATGCTACATGCTTCAACATGAAACATAATTAGGGTGTGCAGTAAAATAAAGGGGTGAGGGGGAAGGGGACATTTAAACAAAAAAAAAAATGAGAACAGAGGTGACTTCCAACAAAACTTCAAAACCAGCTTGGCTAACAATGAACATAGCCCCATTCTTTTTAATCATCAACAAAATCTATCACACATGTTCTTTCAAGTAAAGTTTATTAGAAAGAAATTGCTACTAGAGAACCACATGTGAGCTCTGACTTGGCAAGGTCAGGCCAGGGCAATAAACCCTTGAACTTTACAAATATGCAAAGCTGACATAAATAACAAATTAAACCCAGCCAGGTGTAGAGCTGCAGAGAGCTGCTTGCCAGAAAGATTCAAACTCTGGCCAGCGTGACCTCTGTTAGCTTGTGTGGAAAGCGGAGGCTTATCTCCTCTGCTTGTTGTCCATTAGTGCTCATACCTGTGGGCTTGGGTCACCTTCTTCTCATTAGCTTGGAAAAATTCTATCACTTCATTAGAGGTGTTTGCTCAGCTTCTGCATGTCCTCAGGCATTTGGATGCGCTGCTGGTTGAGTGCTGATTTTGTCAGTGCTGGAGACTGAATATTTTGAGTTCTCTTGGAGGGATCAGTCCAGGACCAGCTAGCATGCAACTGGAGCGCGGAGATGCCTCTGCTGCAGGGTTTGGTGAGATAGGACAGGGAAGAGAGGATTGGGGTCTTTGACCACTGTACAGGTGACACGTTGCCCTGGAGAACTGAAGTCTGGAAATTAGCAAGTACAGATGTACCACAGGCTGGCTGACTGGTCCTGTGAGCCTTGTGGGAGCCACTGCTCACGGAGCTCACAAGAGAACACATCACCAGAGTGCTGTTTTGGATTGAGCTCTGAGATGTGCTTTAGAAAAAGGAGCCAATCCTTGCACCAATTTTAGCCATACCTGTTGCACATTCTCAGTCTAATGGGAAATTCATTAGAGGTGTAATTCTCACTGCACTGTATCATCCTGAGCCTCACTGCCAGACTTCCAGAGCCATTCAGCTGCAGATACACCATCTCAGTGGGATTTTCAAATGTCTCTTAAGGGCATTAAGCACCTAACTTCCACCGAACGCTCAAGGGGGTTTTAAAATCCCACTATGCATCTCTCTGCATCTTGCCCTTAAACAAGTGCTTAATTTTAAGTGCAGGTAGTTTCATTGATGTGTGTAGTACTGCTTGTGTGGTTAAAGTTAAACATGTGCTTAATGCACAGTTAAACCACAGCCGTGGTGGACGAGGGAGAAATTTGATGCAAACATACACCTTAAACATGAATGTTTATGTATTGCACCTCAATTTTTGGCTATCGGTTTGAGGCAGAAACAGCACAAAAGAATTGTTTCTGTAGACTTGAAAACTGAGGAAATTTGCTCAGAGAATCACTAGAAGGCAATAATATGACACACTGGGACGTGATGTTCTACAGAATCCCTTTACAAACGTATCCAGGCTTTACAACATCTTTGCATGAGAATTGCTTTGACTTTTTTTTAACCTTTAAAAATACATCTTCATTTATATCTATATATTTTTAAAAACACATCTTTATTTATATATATGTTTTAAAATACAACCTTATTTATAATATATGTTTTAAAAGGCAAACCCCCATCTCTTAACCAAAACACTGACTCTGAGTAGCAATACTCTGTAGCGACTGTTGAGCTGTAGTGTCATCTTGAGCAACGTGTT
>VWYK01002783.1:3836-17459 GCA_013399775.1 Semnornis frantzii | reverse complement strand
AACGTGTTTCACCTCTCTGTGCTTCTATTTTCCCTCCCACTGTCTTCACTGTTTATGTTGTAAGAACTCTGGGGCAGTGATGGTCTCACTGTTTGCATAGCTCTCTCTGTAATGGGGTTGCCTTTCTGCTGGGATTGCTCAGAGCTGTGGCTAGTAAAACCCAGTGACTGCGCAATCAAAATTACTGCAGGAATAAGCAATCAGAAAAAAAACCAACAACTCTTTTCTTTCTCAGTAACTTCACATTTTGGCTGCTTCTCTACATCACAGGTTAGACCTCTTTGACACGTGAGGTTTATATAGACTTGTTAAAGAGATCTGTCCTGATGAATGGATTGGATGCTTTTTATAGAGTTCTCCACTGGGTCCACTCCATCATAATGAAGCTTCAACACAGGCCTCCACAGAGCTCCAAGAAAGAAATCCAGGAAGGAGAAAGTGAAGGGAGATTGGGTGAGTTTACACTATGTGTTAAGTGGAAGAGCTGCAAAGAGGTTGGGAGACTTGTCATGACATGTAATTAAAGGCTCCTCTGGGAGTGTCTGTATAAACTCTGCACATAGCAGAAAGAAAACAGACAGCTGACAGTGGTGCTGTGAAGTTGTAGAAGAATATACAGTGTTCACTGCTGACACTCAAAGGCAATTTTACTGAGTTCTGTGAAGTCTAAACACTTCTACTGAGAGCTAGGGACAATTTCTGTCAAAGAAGAGCTTGAATTTCTGTTATTCCTTAAAGCTAGCTTCCAGGAACCTCTCTTGAACTGAACCTGACACATGCTTTGTTTGTTTTAGTTATGTTCCATTTGATGAAGGCCCTTGCTAGTGGTTTTTTTTGCTTTGGCTATTGATTGTGGCTGGAGCGTGTGACAGGGATCCCATCTGCCAGGGTTCCTATTCAGAGTGCATCCTGTGGTGCTGGGTCAGGCTTTTGTTCTGTCCCACTCAGATTTTTCAGCAGTGTGTGCATAAGTGACACATCCAGAAGTGCAAGTGGGGAGATACAGGGAAAGGACAAGTTCTGAAGGATTTTGAGCACCGAGGAGCAAATAAATCTTGTCTGGAAGGACCCAGTTCTTAAGTACTTTGAGAACTTTGCTAAAGGTTGAGGCTGCGCATGGGGAGAGGATGGGTGAGAAGAAACCTCTCCCCAGCTTCGTTTTCCTTCATAGTGTTGAGACACCTGACTGAGGATCTGTGCCAGTTTAAGGTTGGGTGACTATCCAATATATTTAATTAGAAGGAAATCTCCATGCATTTACAGTGGAACTTGTGGTCAAAATGAAAAATAGCTTGGCACAGTCAGCGGAGACAGAGGTCCAAACCTCTATCAATCTTCTTCAAAGCAAGAGCTTTAAACTATATTTCTCTTAATGATCTGGGTGAAGACCTTGAGCAACAGTCTGTTGGCCATTTTGGTCAAGGCCTACATACTAGTGGGAGGTGTCCCTGCCTATGGCAGGGGGTTGCAACTAGATGATCCTTGAGGTCCCTTCCAACCTTACCATTCTATGATTCTGTGATTTACCATGATGCTTCAGTGGTGGCCTCTATTTACTCCCTGAAGATCTCTGAAAATCTGAAGATGTCACAGAGTCCTTTTCATTCTTGTAGTTACTAGAACAGAAGGGAGAAAGTCACAAAGGCAAAGTAATGCAGAAAGAAATGACCTTTCCTTTGACTTCTTTTGGCATTTCATATATAGGGCCTTAATAAAAACGAAGCAGTAGGGAACCTGAGAATCACTCATGTCATCAGAGACATTATCCAAAAATATCCTGTCTATTTATTTTTGGGATGGGATGACTTTAGTATGCAAAGTACCTTAGAAGTCCTATAGAAGGGACTCAAGTAGGTTTATATTTCTTTCTAGGTATAGGGGGCATGGCAAATGAGAAGCAAACAACTTGGAATCCACCAGAGAATTTAGAGTGTGAATTTAATTTATATGGGAAGACTGTGGTGATGTGAAATATAGAAAACGGCAAGTTTTGATGGTTGGACCAGACTCAGAGCCTAAAGGCATGTATCACTGAAGAGTATTAAATATTTAAAAGAAGGTTTATTTAGAGTCCTCAAAACTGACAGGATCTTAAATACAAGATCAGATGGCAAGAAAGCTCAACATCATTCTTGTCAGGGGGAATTAACTGTGGTCTACAGCCCTGTGTAAATACACAGACATGGAAATTCCCAGCTTCATTTAGAGTCCTGGCAAATGAAATCATCCCTGCTCAAAAGAGGAAAGAATAAGACCAAGGTAGGGAAAAAAAGAAGAAAGGTTCAAGCTCTCTGAGCAATTATATCAGTACATAATTTTCAGGTAACTCCTCAATTATTGTAGCAGCAGAATATAGAAAAAAAAAATGTGTTTCAAGGGTCTGTTGTTTATGGCCCAGTACAACTGGCACAGGTTGAGCTGGGTGATGTATATAATGTATTTCATGCTACATTTTTTCCAGGTAAACCTTTCCATTCCAGGTGCTTCTTTGAGCTTTTGGGGAAGAGCTTTTCCCCAGGGGAGGACGTTGCTGTTATCATTGTAGGGAGATTCGGGCTGGTTGTACCTGAGAGACTCACTGAGAGCATTAATCTGCCTCCTTTCTTTTCAAATCCTTCTCACACTGCCTTCTCACTTGCCTCAAGAAATATCTCCCTTTGCTTAGCCTGCTGGAATTTGTGGCAACACAGAAAATAGTTTGGCCCAGTAATTTATGATGAATACCACTGTGTTGGTAGAGAATGTGGAGTCCCCACAGAGATGGTAAGCCCTGGAAGGGGGTCTTGGCCAAGAGACATAGCAGTGCACATGCTGTGTTATGGTAATGTGGACCTCTTACCTCATTTGTGCATATCAGCATCTCTCAGGACGGTTTTAAGGATCTTCACCAGCCCCAAGTTTCTTCTTCCTGAGCTACAGCAGAGAGCTGCCAATGTGGTGTTTGTACTGCTGTGGAAGCTTTTTTCCAGAAAGTCAGTGGGGGGAGTGTAATCAGCTTAGAACTGGATGTTGTAACTTACTTGAATGAAAGATTTTTTTCTAAAGGTGACATTAAGATGAAATATCTAAGATAAACCAGAAGATTTGACTGGAAATTCACAATGTCCCTCTGAAACAGTCCATGCTGATTTACTAGTCTTCCATTTTCAATTTATGAGCTGAGACCAGAGTATACCACTGGAGGATGAGAATAGAGTAGTCATATTAGAGCCAGCTCATATATCCTACAGACAGACTTTGGAAGAATTAGAAAGTATAATAAAGTGCTTGTCCCTTTAAGACACTGCTTGGCTCCTTGCCAATTTAGATCCTGGAGCATTAGGTATTTTAAAAGCCCTTAAAACTGTCTTTCTTTCCCCCCCCACCCCCACCCCTCCTCGTCTGAGGTTTTCACCTTTTAACAATGAAGAAACAATGGTAGGAGCATCTTTTGCTTTACAGCTTTCTCCCCCTGCAGCTTACCGAGGGATGAATTCTGTTCCCCATCAGTGTTTTAAACATAACTCTTTTGAAAGCAGAGCATGTATATGACACAGAGAGAAAATATACCTTGGTTTAAAAAGAAGATTCTTGGGTTTGAATACGAGCAGCAGTGCTGTGACACACAAAAGCACTCAGGTACTTTTCAAGCGCACAAAAAATGCCAGGGCACTGCAGTGACCTTTGCTCTCTGACGTTTTCGGCTAATGGTCACCGTATGTGGCAAAAAAGCTGACCCTACAATTGCTTGTGGGACCTGACTGGAGGTTTGGATGTCTCCTTGGAGGGCTGCCACCTTATCAGTGAGCTCAGTGGCCCTTGGGTCAAACATACCAAGTACCAATAAGGGCTCTACTGCAGCTCCCAGTGTAATGCACTTGTAATGACTCTCCCAGTGTAATGACTCTCCCTGGGAGAGGCTGAGGGCCTTAAAGTTCTCACAATCATTCTGAAAGTATGTCTAAAGTGAATTTTATTCAAAACCAACCTCTCTGCTAAGGGTTTCAATGCCTAAATAAGGATTTTGTTCGAAGATACTGTCCCAGAAAGTTTTTTTTTGTGGGGGTTCTGTTTTGGATGAGTCTTGCAACACAATTTGATGGAGGACAGAAGGAATTTGGAGAAATTAAGGTGGACTGGGGCAAGGGAAAAAAAAAATGATAAGCCTTCAACCTGCAATCATTTTCTGGAAGATACAGAGTAGAGAAAGGTCAGAGAGATCTTTTTGTGTCATAGCAGATGAATGGGAAGTTGTGATTTGCTCCACTACCTACTGCTCTTTCAGACCTGACTTTTCTTCTGGTTGGGACTCGGGCAGAGATCCCCTCCAGTTTTAGGCAGCAATTTCTTCTCAGGCAGTGGGGAGATTAAGCTTGCTGAAAGACCTTTTTAAGGGAGGATTCAATGTTCCTTTCCTCTCTTCCTGGAGATTATAAGATAATGCATCTGGAACAACATTAGCTCATCCAGGTCTGTGGTTTTATTTTTGATAATCAAATCCCAGCAATCTCATTCCCCATCTGCCTGAACATATTTTTGGGTAAGGGGCAGATATCTCACACGCATGGCTGTGGTCAGACATTGTGAGATCTTCTAAACATGAACAGAAAATTTCCATCCTCTAAGTTATATCTAAACATTCCTTTTTCTCTTCTGCTGTATTTTCTTTCTGCAGCTGAGAGAGTTATGGCAGTTCAGGCCAACAGAACATGTTTATTTCTCCTTTGGTAGTGTTTACTCTGCAGACTCACAAACTTGGGTTCAGGCTGCATTTACTCTCAAATGAGAATTATTTTGATGGCCTCAGCCTTATTCGATATAGAGCAGTGTCTATTTGTGTCAAGAGCTAGCATTAAGTCATTGTCTGTCTGGATTAAGTGTTAAGGGTACAATGAAGAGTCTGTGGATGTCTTGTTAGGAGACAGCTGGCCAAATGAAAGTAGGCTTCTTTCTGAATCTCAGCAACATCTGCATTCCTAAACAACAAGAGTATCTCTTACAAAACCAAATGGGTTTGCTGTCAAATTTAGCCTAGAAGTGAGATAATTATTGGAAAAAAGCTGAAACACATCTCAGGAGCTTTTAGGAGCTTATGACACTTTGTTTGGCCTTTTGTGAAAGCTGTTAGTCATTTATCCCCTTTCGACAGCAGAGCACTGGTGTGCAACATCCCTACTCTGCTTCACCTTAGAGCTTCCTCAGGATCGCTGCAGCAGAGCTGCAGCAGGTCTCCCTGCTAGCATCAGCCTCCTGACTTGGGTATCTGACTCACTCTGTCTCACAACTGTGCAGTTTCTCAGTGAGGATAGCACATATATAGTGAGCTGTGCAAAAGTAATTTCCTTATAATGTTAATTACAATATGTTAAATACTTTTAATCTTACAACACCTCTCATTATTAATCACATATCCAATAAACAACTCATTGAAGAACAGTAACTTTGATTACACTGATGGAAATTATGAAGAGACATAAGATTTGTGCTCTTTTTGGTCAGTCTTGATCCTTTAATTTTTAACCTCATCCAAAGTCCTCATTAGCACTTTTTTAATAAAGCAGGTCATATTATTCTAAAAACACTTCAAGATCAGTCAGTCCTGTGGAAGACATTCTCAGTGCAGTCTTCACATTGTCCAAACATCCCCAAACATATTTATTTCCTTTATTTATTTATTTTCCTCTCCTTGTTAATGCTTAAGAATTGTTGTTTAAGAAGTTGTTAATGTTTAAGAATGGTAACAACAACAACAACAAAGAATATTGCTTTCTTCAATAAACCAACTAGATTCCAAAGTTTGATTTTTATCTGTAAGCAGTATTGGTTCTCTCATTTCAAAAGTGGTTCTGAAGAAAGGTTATTTTTAAAGCTGATCTCCAGAAGTTGCCTGGATTCACTGCGGTGTTAGAAAAAAATACAGCTTGTTTTGTTTAACTTTATTTCCATGTAAGTTGCACACATCCATGAGATGATGATAAGCAGACTGGGAAGGGAGCTGAACAAATTGCCCTGCATTTTAGCCCTCAATTATATAAGGTGATCTTATGAAAACAAGAAGTGAAGTCTTGAAGTGTCTCTGAACAGCAACGGGAAATAATTCATGCCAGATTGCTCCTTGTTAGTACCAAAGAGGGAGTCTATGTGCATACTTTATGGTAAAGAATAGTTTCTTTGCTTTTCCAAATTAATCAAAACAGGTGAGTTAAGAGCCTAAATACCAGTGAAAGTCAATGAAGAATGAAACATTTGAGCCACAAAGCATCTGAAGGTGCAGCGAATCCTGATGGTGTAGCCACAAGAGCAATCAAACAAATAAAAGATCTTCCAGGTTATGAAGTCTGTTATCATTCAAAGGAAGAACTCAGACAAACCAGGCTGGCTTGATGACAATTCATCTGATAGTCTGACTGCCAAAACTACTGCTTTATAAACCAGACGAAGATGTGTGTCAGGGCCTTTGGCACCTCAGATCTGCAGGAGAATGCAGAGATGTCACTGTTAAGTTATCACAATAATGTTTCTCATTCACAAAGATTTTCAACAAGTCTATAGATGTAGCAAAGTGAGAACTGGAAAGTGCTTGGTCAAACCTCTCTGCCATTGCAAATAAAGAGTGTTGGTGAAATTAATTATCTCATTTAAAGACAACCACCAGTTAAGGTTAGGTTTCTGTCAAGGTAACTCTTCACATGCTGAAAGCACCTGGTTGCTGTTTGGGTGGCCATACCAGTTCAGGTATGACACTTTTCAAACTGATGCATATTCACAAATAGTAGTGCAAGTAGTTTAAAATGGAAGCTGGAAAGCAAATGGTCTTTTAGTCATTATATACTTCTTGTCACAACTCCTTGCGCAGTTTATCCTGCTTCAGTCAGTTCTAGACTATCATCATCATCATCATCATCACCTTACAGTTCAGGTGACTCCCACACATTTGGGTAGTGACCAGAATAGTGATCTCCAAATATTCCTTGAGAGAAGCATTTGCAAACAGTTGTAGGTTGCTCCTTGATCGTATAGGCTGCTAGTAAAGATTTGTGGTTAACAAAGGCATTGACAGAATGCTGAGTTGATTCATAAACTCTTTTTTTGGCAGAGAAGTAATTATCTAAATACTCAATGAACAATATTTGAAAGAAATAAACAGAACTGCTCTGGAAGCAAGCTACATCTGAAGACCACATCTCAACCAAAGTGTCTTTGGGAGTGGGATAAGATGTTCAGTTTTACCTACACCAGCGCAAGTTCTCTGTAATTAAAAAAATAAAAAAAAAAGTTTTAAAACCCTGAGGAATGATTAAATGATTCAACCAGGCCAGAAGAATTTGAATTTGTTCAAGATGAGGACTGCACAACATTTCACTAGATCTTCTCAAGTGGGACATGAGATTCTAAAGAGTGAATTAACAGAAGGGAATTTGCTCTCTTCCTTTCTCCTTTGTAAGGCTACTCTTCCATCAGCACAGTTCCTGTTCTGCTGGCTCATTCCTGCCTCAGGGGGAGGACATTATTTACTAAGTCTGTTTTGGGTTTTAAGTGGGAGGGTTTGCACTGAAATATATGTCTGAGCCAACCCAGAAGAACTTTTGAGCTCTGTCAGGAGCTGAGGAGAGGTAGCGGTAGACCAGAATGGTAGCCCTCAGAAAATGGGAGATAAATATTACAACTGAAAGGAAACCTCACATCCTGCATTTGTGGGCTTGCTTAATACATAACATGCACATTTTATAACTACTTGGTGACAGACCCAAACCCCCTTCTGGTTTTGGGATTCTGTTTGCTACTTTTAATCATAATTTAGGTGTGAGGGTTAGGATTAACAGCAGGCAAACGTTAACCATGGCCGTTGGAGCCCAGCGAGCCTACCAAAATTGGAGAGTGGGTTAGCCAAGAGAGCAGTCACTGGAGAGAAATGAAACTCAGATGTATTGAAAATGTAAAAGAAAATTGCAAGCAGCACAGGGAAGGAAGTTCATTGGACAGAACAGGGAACTTTTGCAGCTCTTGATAGAAAAGGTGAAATTCAGTGAGAAAAATAGAAAGAAGGAATAGGAGAAAACCAGAAAATAATGATAAGCCAAAAGCATCCTTATCTCCTCCAAAGAGGGCTCTGAATGCATGAAACCAGGAAATAATTCATATTACTGTCTTTTGGCTTTGGTGACTTGCACTGTGGCAGTGGAATAAATCCCAGGGATACATGGGATATGCTGATGTGGTGTAGATAGTTCCAGAAGATGGCTAAGGAGGGTGAATGAGAGGAATATAGGAGAGCTGTGTGTTATTTGTTAAAGAAAGTAAGTTATTGCTGCTTTGCCAGGTGGGTTGAGGCAGAAATCTCATACCTCTGAAAGTAATACCAGATCCCAAGGGTGGAAATCTCCTCTATCCATAGTGTTCATTAGGCCATTTGCCTCTATAAAGATCAGGCAAATTTATGTTGAGCTAGGTCACATGAGGCCAAAACCTCACCTGCTTCAGCCTTTCAGGACTGTACTTTAATGACAATTTAGGATCTAATGGAAGGCCAGGAAAAGGGTCATTTTATATCTGGAATATACTAGCATCTAGCACTGAAATGATGTAATATATCTGATTGCACATTGTGTATAAATCAGGACAGCCCTTAGCAGAAGGACCATATGTTCCCCACGCCAATGGAGATTTACACAGATTTCTGGGACTACTTCCCTTGTTTAAGGCAATGTGACTCTTTTTTCCCTTCCCAAAAAGCTTGACTGCAGCACTACAGCCAAGCTGACCTTAAAAGAAAAAAAACCCACAAAACCAACCCAACAACAGCAACAACAAAATCCCCCAAAGCCAGCAAGTGTGTAGTCAGGCATTGTTGCCATGAAGCTCAGCTCTGGCATTCTTTAGGAGCAGGACAGGGAGGGGGAATTGCTGCCTTCCCCTGGAATGCGGCGAATGGCTTGTAAATTAGAGTCCCTAATGAAACCTCACCGGTGTCCAACTGCAGCAATCATCTGGTTAAAATCAGGCAGTAATTCCACTAATTTTACTGCCCTTCTCCCAGCCCTCAACGCCTCATTTAGGAAAAAATGTTTATGTTCCCCTCAAAACACCTGCACCTCGACTTGGGTCCCCAAAGCAATTATTTGTATTTTCCTTTATTTTAAAGGCTTTCTGTAGTGAAATGCAGCATCCCTCCCTTCTCTGAACCGAAGCACATGAATGCTCTGGGATTCCCCATCTTCACACATGTTTAACTAGCACTGCTTTTCTTGTACAACTCTCTGTCCTATATATTTTTCTGCCCACAGCTGCTGTCCAGAAGTGTTTAGGATAGATATTTTTTCCCCTCTCTCACTCTCTCAGTCAATGATGAAATAAAACTACTTAGAGTTGTTTACATTGCGACTAAGGAAGTTAAGTTTGATGGAGGTGATAGTGACTGACACTTATCCAATTTCAGGCTTTCCAAAATGTCTGTGGCTCTTATCATGATTTAGTCTCTACCAGACCTTGTAGACATTAAACAACAAGAACGAGCACTATTCTCACTCAGAAGAGGAAATATTATATAGTGGAAGCTGGAACACTACTATGATGTGCTGTGAGATCTTCCCATCTGCTATTCCATTAGGGTGAGTTATTCATTTTGTCTCCTTGGTTTCAGATTCGTTTCAAGCTTTGATAGATTATGACTAAAGATCTCCTTCAGAAGTTGTAAGCAGATATCCCTTGCCTGTGATGATACCATTTCTTGAAGCACAGGCATCCCAGACAACAAAAAAGGATTCCATTTAAACAGCCAGGCATCTTCTTTTCTCTTCAGTCCTCATGATCTTAGAATCATAGAATGGTAAGGTTGGAAGGGACCTCAAAGATCATCTAGTTCCAATCTCCTGACATAGGCAGGGACACCTCCCACTAGAACAAGTCACTCAAGGCCTCCTCCAACCTGGCCTTGAACACCTCCAGGGAGGGCGCAGCCACAACCTCCCTGGGCAACCTGTGCCAGTGTCTCACCACCCTGACTGCAAACAACTTCCTCCTAACATCCAGTCTAACTCTCCCCTCTGCCAGTTGAAACCCATTGCCCCTCGTCCTGTCATTACAAGACCTTGTAAATAATCCCTCCCCATCTTTCCTGTAGGCCCCCTTCAGATACTGGAAGGCTATCTTGGAACATTTGGCCTGCCAGCAATTTCTTGGAGAAAATAAATAAATAAATGCAGGGCCCCAACCATTCCTCTGCCATCTGCAAACGTCTCCATTTATTTTACTGATTTGCTACAGGCTTTTTAACCAGAGCAAAGCTTCAGCCAGGCCAAGTTGTGCCAGTGGTGGGGTATAGATCCTCTACCTAAGGCTCCTTGGTACAATAAAGCCATACAAGGGAGGCAAAGCTGGGAGAAGGAGCAATTTCCCAATGCTGTTTCACCTTGGAAAAGAAAGAATCAAGATTATGCAAAGTACTTTAGCTAGACATATGACTGTTTTTTTAAAATTTTAACTGGGTGGAATGGGAATTTTCCATACTAAACAAACTCTGGAGGTGGGACACTTACTTGGCATCCTAGAATCATTAAAATCATTAAGTGCTGTTGTTAACCCAACACGACCATGTCCACTAAGCCATGTCCCCAAGTTCTATGCCTACACACAGTTTGAAGAGTCCCAGGGGTTGTGATTCAACCACCTCCCTGGGGAGTCTGTTCCAATGCCCAACCATTATTTCAGAAAGGGTTTTTTTGTTTCCCTCCCCCTAAAAATCAACCAGAAATTAAGCTTTCTCTAGCCTGCATAGAAAACACTGGCTGTTGTGATTTATGGAGCAGCAGCTCAGGGCAGAAACAAAGCTCTGCATTCAACTCAAGTGTGGGGACACCATCTCTCACTTCCCACTGTCTTGCCTTCACACCAGTGTAGCATGCTCTGGCTCCTAGTTAAACCTGGAGTCAAACATGCCTGAACAAGAAAGGAGAGAGACAGAAGTTTGTTTTGGTTGCTCAGTCATTTGGAAAATGGCAAAACCATTGATCTCCTCCCAGTAGGAGAAGGTATTTAGAAATGTAGATATTTAGATATCTTTGCTGCTCAGCACTTCCTTGTGCTCCTGCTATGTAGATTATCTAAGGATTCTGGACACATGGCAAAATATTTAAGTGAGAAGACAGTGGACTGACTGCAACTAGGCACTGATGCAGACCCAGGGACCTAGCATCCTACAAGGATGCTGAGAAGTTTTGCTACCCCTTGGAAAGAGACCTTACCCTTTTCTTGCTGAACTGAAGATAAGAGCAGAAGCTGGTCATATCCACTGAGGGCTCAAGTCCACCATGAGATGCGGGAAACAGAACAAACTCAGCCCTTTGCCACACCTGGTCACAAAAATAGATTGAGGAAGAAATGAAAAGTCTATTGAGAGCACCCAGAAACACTGGGGGGAGGGCAGCAGCTGAGCCAAACCAGCAAAACCAGGCCCATGCTTAATCTCAAACTTCAAAGAAGAAAATTCCTCAGAGCTAATAGGTCCCAAATCAAAACATGGTCAGGTAGGGAACATGTGGTCACCACAGCATCCTGGAGGCTGCAAAAGGTGAAGGCTTACNTTTCTTTTCAGTGGCTTTCAGGAAAGCTGCCTCCCAACCACAGACAATGCTGTGCTTTAACACTTAAGATGAGTTTGTACTTTCAATGAGCTTTCTGCTTTTGGAATTTTTGCTTGATTTGACATCTTTCTGAGAGCTGGCAGAAGCAATGTGTAGCTCGATGGTTTAAAATGTGCAGTGGTTGTAAGGTAGGGAAGCAGCTTTTCTTCAGCTGACTGCTATTATGAACTCACTGCTGGTGCTGAGGCTCCAAATCAACAAATAGCATCCCATTAAGGTCAAAGAGCTTGCTGAAGAGTGTGGTGTCTGTATGAGAAAAGAAAAGAAAGTAGGGGAGCTTCCTGTCTAAGGTGTTAAAGGAAACCTTTTTGAAGGGTTGATCTTTGAATTTCTTTGGGGAATATTATTCTTCTTCATTTAATTTGAATGAACTCAAAGCTTCCAACTCCTGGTATTTTTTCAGTGTTTAGAGAAAATCTACCAGAAGTGATAACAGTTCCCTTTTACCTCTGAGATTCAGAGTTGATTGAGTCATTAATAATTTCCTAATTTCTATGTTTTCCTTTCCTTCTGTCTTCAGGGATCTTTGAAAGCTAAATAAGAGAAAAGAAAAAAAAAAAAAAAAGAAAGATATTTTACTGGGAGCTTTTTTTGCTGTTTGACAGGTGAGAAGCAGAGGGAAAAAAAAAAAGTGCTTTTCCTAAGGAAACAGCATAGCTAAAATTAAAAGTAGGACTTGGCTCTTAACAACTTTAAATTACTAGACAATTTGAAACCTGCATTTTGCTGCTCGACTTGATGCTTGGAGAAGTCAAACCAGAACCCCAAACACATCCATTCTCAAACCTTAGGAGATTTCACATCCTGGTCTGAGCTTTGCAACGTGCTCCCAGTTCTGATTAATGCATACCAATCCTGCTCTGTTATAAAGTCAAATCAATGCCAAATGTGGTGGTGATTTTTTGATAGAGACCGAGCAACATCCACCAATATATTTAACACAGGTCAGTAGACAGCCTACAGTCATGACAGTCTTGAACTAGTGACCTAGAAATGAAAGACTCCTTAATCCCTTTACCAAATCCTAAACCACTCAATTCCTGCCCCACCTCAGCAACCAAGGTCTTTTATAGATGTGCTGGAGGGGAATACACAAGGCAGCAGAGTGTAAATTAAAGAGGAGAAAAGGGCCTGTACTTGCAATAACATTGTAATTGTGGAATTTGAGAAAATAAGGGACTCAGGAGAGGTCTTCAGTCAGCTTGCCTCAAATTCAGTGCAAATTTATTCTGAGAATATTTTGGCACCTGTGAACAGCCCAAAACTTTTATAAGCATCATAGCAGGGGAAAAGTGATGCAAGTGAAAGACTGCAGACAGACTCAGAAAAAGGTCTTGATTGTTCATCTGACCTGTTGGCTTCCTCTGTCACTACATGAGTTTACTTTTATGACTGTCTAACTCCAGTAATTAGCACGATGACACTACCAAGTCACACTGGCACACAACTGGAGCCCTTATTTCAGTCCTTCAAGGATGAAACTTGTGCCTTGGAAAAGAGGAACAGTAGCCACAACCCATTCAGCTTTAAATCTTCTGTAGTTTAATCTGGTATCCTTCATCTTTGTCCCAGGATTGCCACATGAAGAGGTTCTCTTCCTTGTTTTCTCAGGCCTTTTCATAGGCTCTGACAAGATGTGCCATGAGAAAAGTATTCATTTCAGAAGCTGTTTCCTATAACATAACAGAACCTTAAAAAAGGAGCGGGTTTGAATTCTAATTGAATTCAAAGCTACACAGCGCAGAGCAACAACAGCAAACTCTGTGCCTGTACAGTTGGAATTCTGCTGCCAAATGTGGTTAAACAGTTTTTCACTTTTCCCCAAAACATGAACATTGTCTAAGTAGAAAAGTATTTCCATTTGTAGAAGGGACTTTTTTTCATTTTGTACATCTGCAGGCATAAAAGGACCATAATAGACCACAAATTAGATCCGGGAACTGAAACAAGCTCAGCTTGTAACTGAGACCACAGGTCTGTTAAAACAACCTATAGCATCATTTTG
>VWYK01002773.1:2080-16383 GCA_013399775.1 Semnornis frantzii | reverse complement strand
CAGACAAGTCCCACACATGTGCAAGCCAGAATCATAGAATGGTTTGAGTGGGAAAGGTCCAAAGCTCCCTGCCAGGAGCAGGGACACCTCCAGTAGCCCAGGTTGCTCAAATCCTCATCCAGCCTGGTCTTAACTTCCAGGAATAAAGTATCCACAGCTTCTGTGGGCAACCTGTTCCAGTGTCTCTCCACGATCAGAGTAAAGATTTTCTTCCTAACATCCAACCTATCAATTTGCCTATGGCAGGGGCTTGGAACTAGATGATCTTTGAGGTCCCTTCCAACCTTACCATTCTATCGAAATCTCTCCTCTTTCAGTTTAAAACCATTGCCCCTTGTGCTGTCACCACAGCCCCTGGGGCAAATTAAATGTGTTCACAGAATCACAGACTGGTTTGGGTTGGAAGGGACCTTTAAAGGTCATCTTGTCCAACCCTCCTGCAGTAAGCAGGGACATCTGCAACCAGATCAGGTTGCTCAGAGCCCCCTCAAGTTTGACCTGAAATGTTTCCATGGATAGAGCCTCCACACCTCCCCAAGCAACCTGCTCCAGTGTTCCCCCATCCTCATAGTGAAGAATTTCTTCCTGCTGTCCAACATAAACCTACCCTGCGCTGGCTCCCAACCACTGCCCTACCACTACATGCTCATTGCTTTTCCCTAGGTTGTCCCCACACCAAGCAAAAGCTTAGCTTGCTCCTCAGCACTATTTAAGTCCCTCCCAGAGCTAGATCTGGGCATATGGTGCACAGGTTTTAGGTTGGTTGCTGTAAGGACAAAATGTTTCCCCCTCAAATCTGTTTTGAACCCACGGCCAACACCTCTGCAGCCTCAGATGCATCTGCTTCTCCTGTGTCTTTAGGAAGCAACACACACAAACACACCTGGCACTCTGAACCCAGGTTCCAGCTCATTGGTATCCATGGGATGCTGGTGAAGTCATCGTGATTGCACAGGATAAAGGAGGTTGAAGTTGGCCTCTTTAAATCAGGACTTTTCTATTGTATTTTTTTTTCCCCCCTGTATATTCTTCCCATTGCTAAATCTTTTACAGAGGCTACTGAGGCAGGGAGCTGCTGAGCTAATCCTCTTTGACTCCCTGCCATCCTGGCAGGTACAGCAAAGCCTAAGGTAAAGTGGAGCATCAAAAGGAAAATTAATGTCTTCTAACAGCAATTAGAGGAAATTATTTAGATATAAATCTTGTTTTATATCTTCTCATACTTGTTTTTCAATCTTCCCCCTTTGATTTTTTTTTTCCTTTCAGGCTTTTCAGAAAGAAACATTTCAAATCCCTCCTGTAAACCAGTGGCATAATTAGCTGCATGTTACACCTGGTATTTTACTCTTCTACAGAGCAATTCCTTTGAGCTTTCTTTTTTTGACTAAGCCCCGAGGTCTCCTGAAACTGAAGCTCCTTGTTCTCTCGTCTGCCGCCTGACAGGACTTTGAGGGGAAGCAAAACCCAGGCGAGGGCCGTGGGGTGCCCTCCCAGCAGCCGGCAGACCCCCTGCAGCCGCTGCGGCGGACGAGCAGAGGTGCCAGGAGCGGGCAGGACCCCCGGCGGCAGGCGAATGGCCTCGCCGGCTGCCCGCGCCGGGGAGCGCTGTGTGCAGCCTAATTGCGCCGCGATAGCATCGAGCAGAGTCTCTCTGATCCGGCAGCTGGCAGCCTGCCAGCCTATCTGGGGTCCGATCTGACAAGCCTGCCGATTGATCAAATCATTATCTGCCAGCGTAGGTGGATCAGCTCCCGCCAGCCAAATTCCTGCGCTCGCTGCTTCTCTTCTCCGCAGGAGGATTGGAGGCTCCGGCAGCTCCTTCCCCCCACCCTGCTCCGGCGGCACCTCTCAGGCTCGGGTTCACCCCGGGGGAGCTCTGCTTTTTGCTTCCCGAGTATAAAAGGGGGATTTTTATTTTTTTTTTTGCCCAGGACGTGCTGACGGAAAACTTGCAAAAGCAAGGAAGAAAAGCAGTGGGCTGTTGCCAGAGGCACAGCAGAGCGAGCTGTGCTCCCCGGGACTGGCAGGCACAGCCGCAGCTGCTGACCCTGCCGCTTCTACCTTGTCCTCTGCGCTGCACTTGGGCTGTGTAGAAAGTGGCACGGGAATTTTGGGGCTCCCTGGCTGCCTTCTTGTTACCTGGGATGATTTGTTGGCAAACTTTTGCTCTCTATTGCTGCAGCTTCACATGGACCCTCTTCCCTGGCCGAGGCAGTGCCTCTCACTGCATCCCTGCAGCTGCTCACAGAGGCTGAGGCTTCACTTCACGCTCCCCTCACATAGCAGCAGGTTGCTTAAACTCTTTGCAGACAGTCTGAGGACAGGTTTGGCCTCAGTCTGCGACTGAGTAGCTTTAGACTAGGTATGAGGAAAACAATATTCCCAGGAAGAGTGATCAGGCTCTGGAACGCTGTCTACAGCCACCTGAAGGGGCATTGTGGAGAAGCTGCTGATGGGCTCTGCTCATAGGGAATTGGAGACAGAACAATCCCTATTGAGGCCAATAGGGAATGGCCTCAAGCTGAGGCTGAGATTGGACATTAGGAAAAAGTTTTTCCTGGAGAGAGTGGTCAGGGACTGAAATGAGCTGCCCAGGAAGGTGGAGGAGTCCCCAGCCCTGGATGTGTTTAAAGTCTCGTTTGGATGTTGTGCTTGGGGAGATGGTTTAGAGTGCACCTTGTAGAGCAGGGTTCTGGGTTGGACTTGGTGATCCCAAGGGTCTTTTCCAACCTGAGTGTTTCTGTGTGTGGTTCTGTGTGTGATTTCCCTCTGAACAGGAACATCCCATTCCTATCACTTTTGAGAAGGGTGAATTGATTGTCTGGAGCCTGAACTGATCGGGACTAGAAGACTGAAGACACTCAAGTGAGACAGGAGCAAGGCCCACACAGATGGCAGATCATTGGGTTAAAGATCATCACTGTCATGGGGGGAGATTGAAACTAGATACAACCTCTCATTTTGAACAGCTTTGCTTTGTGTTCCTGTCCCAAGAGGCTGAGTAGCACCACAGAATCACACAGAAGAGACCTCAAAGATCATCTGGAGTGTCCAAGTCTCAGAAGTCCACTTCTCATCTGCTGTCTCTTGTCATTAGGCTGAGATGGACAAGGCCTTGACCAACCTGGTCTAGTGGCAAGGAGGGTTGGAACTGAGTGATCTTAAATGTTCCTTCCAACAAAACCACTTTATGATTCTCTTCTGGTGATGGTGAAGCCCTTCAGCTGGTGACATACCCCCCTCACCTAACCAGTCCCAAGGGAAGGAAGACAACACAGGTGAATGTTTCTCCTAACAACCCTTTTCCTCCTTTTGTAATCTTCAAGCTCAGAGTCAAAGCACAGGCTTGGCAGGGGCAGGCTTCATTTTCGCACCACCAATTCCTCTGGCCACTTCCCAAAGTCCTATTTCAAAGTAAGCTGTGCAATGTAATTTATTTAGTTTATGTGCTTTATTTTATCCACATAAATTACAAACACAGTCCAGGGGGAACAGGCACTCTATACTTATCATAATATGTAACTTAGTTCCCCAGAGACTGAGTATGTACAGAACAGCTAATAAATGGTTCAGGGGGAAAAAAAAAAAACCACCACCACCAAAACCAAACAGCCAAAGCCTAGGTCATTAAATCTTGTTTTATATCTTCTTGTTTCCATCAAAGTACGCAGGAGTGGAAATTCTCTTTCTAAGACAGGCTCCTGCTTTGCAGCCAACTGGGAACAGAGCCAGCTGAAAAGAGAGAACCCCACATACAGCACTGACAGCTGTGCACGAAATTCATGAGCTCAGGAGACAGGCTGCTGCAGAGACAGGTGTCCAAGATCTAAGTTTAGCTGGAAAGATTAAAACAGCATCTCCAAAGAATGCATTTGTTGTAATCCGCTCCGCGCCGGCAGCCGCACATGCACCGCTGCTGTACGCGGCCTGCAAGTGTTGGGGGGCTGGCTGCCTCCTGCAGGATTCCATCCCATTGTGCTCAGGGATAAAATAGGTTAGTGTTAAGCCCACAGAAATGCACCAACCCAGCTGAGAGAGATGTTCCTGCTGCCCACAGAAGGGCTGCAAGCGGTCAAGAGCTCTGGTTACAGAGGAGGCAGGGTGCAGGCGTGCGGCGGTGAGGGCTGCCCACCCTGGCAGCCAGCAACCCCACCCTGCATGTTCTCAACAACACTGAGGATGTCTTATGTAAATAGGAGCTGGGAGGCAGAGCAGGTGTGGTTCCTGCAAGACAAATGTGCTTGGGAATTATGTATGATTCCATGTTTAGCTCCCCTGGTATAAATCCAGAGTCATCCTTTTGATCTTAAAGCAGTGCTTGTCTAAATACACATTAAATGGAGGAGCTCAGCCACTGTCCCCAGCAGAGCCAAGGTACAGGAGGACTCAGCCCCTGCACCTCCCCACTGCAGCTATGGGGCTGAGAGAAGCTCTCTTGCCCTTGCTGGTGTAACTGGGTGACCTCACTGATGTGAATGGGTGAGGAATTAATTTCCTTGTAACAAAACCCTGGATAGAGCATGGCAGAGTTTGGCTGCCTGGAGCTCGTAGCCTCTAAACAAAGAGACAGTCTGGGAAGGCAGGAGACCCAGTTTTCAGATTCCCAAGGAACAAAGGATGAGTCACTTGGTTGTTTTTGGATCCTGGGATATAGTGGAGCTGCATATATAATTGTCTATCAATACAGGTAGAAATTATCATATGTTAATGCAAAGAGAATTTGATCATCTGGGGGAGAGGGGGGGACACACACACATGCATCAAAGTGATGAAGATGAGCTCCAAAAACTTCCTCTCCTTCCCTTCAATATAAGAGGAAGTTCTTTACAGTGAGGGTGGTGAGACACTGGCACATGTTGAGGGTGGTGAGACACTGGCACAGGTTGCCAGGGAGGTTGTGGAGCACAGAAGCACCCAACGTGATCTTTGATCACGTTGGGTGCTTCTGTGCTCCACAACCTCCCTGGCANGAGGCCTTGAGTGACCTGTGCTAGTGGGAGGTGTCCCTGCCTATGGCAGGGGATTGGAACTGGATGATCTTTGAGGTCCCTTCCAACCTTCCCATTCTATGATTCCATGAAAACAAGGGCAGGTGCTCACCTTTGCAAAGCTACAGAGCAGACTTCCTGGGCTGTTCATAAAAGATTTGCAGACCCTTCCCCCTTCTGTGATGCAGAAGATATTGAACCATGACAGTTCATGGTTCTCCCCAGCCAGACAAAGGAGGCTGGCAGAGGGCAGAGTCTCTGCTTAGCCGCACAGTTCCTCTGCCTTGTCTCACTGGCACAGAGTCACGATGGTTGCCCAGGTCTGTCCAGGGCATGGCACTTCAGAGAGAGGGAAGTTTGCAAATGCTTAATTCAGCACTTTTCACAGGCACTGCAGGTATCACCTGGCAGATCTCACAGCAAAGCTGCTCCTAAGGCTATCGCAGAGATTATTCGGTTGGCGCCGAGCGGCACCCAAGTGTAATAGAGGGCTGGAGCCATGCAGTGCTTGCACGCAGCAGTAATCCCTGCCCTTGCATCATCAGCCCCACCAAGCAGCAGCTCATGTGATGGGTGCTCCAGACACCGTGGGGGAGGACAGAGGTAGGGAGGATGTTTTTAACTCATCTCTTTAACATATTTCTAATGTGCACCTGAGAACTGAAGCGGTTTCCACAGGGCAACTTTTCTGCAGCCTCTGGGAGAAACCATTGGGTGGGGAATGGCTGAGAGCAGCCCTGAGGAACAGGCCCTGGGGGTGTGGGGTGATGAAAAGCTCAACCTGAGGCTGCAGTGTGAGTGCAGCCCAGACAGCAACTGTGTGCTGGGCTGCAGCAAGAGCAGTGTGGGCAGCAGGGCAAGGGAGGGGATTCTGCCCCTTGGCTCTGCTCTCCTCAGAGCCCAGCTGCAGTCCTGGGGGCAGTTGTGGAGCCCCCAGCACAGGAAGGCCATGGAAGTGTTGGAGCCAGTGCAGAGGAGGCCAGCAAGATGCTGAGAGGGCTGCAGCAGCTCTGCTGTGAGGACAGGCTGAGAGAGTTGGGGCTCTGCAGCCTGCAGAGGAGAAGGCTTCCAGGAGAGCTTGGAGTGGCCTTGCAGGATGTGAAGGGGGCTGCAGGAAGGCTGGGGAGGGACTATTGACAAGGTCTGGGAATGGCAGGACAAGGGGAATGGGTTTGAAGTGTCAGAGGGGAGATTGAAAGTGGATGTTAGGAGGAAGTTGTTTGCAGTGAGGGTGGTGAGACACTGGCACAGGTTGCCCAGGGAGGTTGTGGCTGCTCCCTCCCTGGAGGTGTTCAAGGCCAGGTTGGAGGAGGCCTTGAGTGACCTGTGCTAGTGGGAGGTGTCCCTGCCTATGGCAGGGGGGTGGAACTGGATGATCCTTGAGGTCCCTTCCAACCTTCCCATTCTATGAATCGCAGAGGAGAGGAACAAGGCATGACTGCAGTCAGCAGATAAACCTACCTGGGACTGAGCCCAACCACACAAAACCTCTGAGTTTAGCCTTTGGAACACCCCCACAGCATGAAGCAGGAGGAAGACCTGCCCCATACCAGCTGTGCCAGAGCAGGTCATGCCCTCCCATCACGCCACATCCCAGACACCTGCAAACAACAACTGTTGCCCCTGCAAAGGCCAGAGCAGGAGGGAAGCACAGGTTGTCCCCTCTGTGCAAAGGGCCATGGGGAGCACAGAGGAAGCATCTTGCCTCAGACCTCCCCAGGAGCAGTGTGGCAGCCTCCCAGCCTGTTGTGCTGCCACAGCAAGATCAGCTTTCCACGCTCAACAAAGGCTGGGAGTGGGGAACTTCTCCTAGGGCTTCTCCTTGGACTTTCCCACAAGCAGATGACTGAGTCCCAGTCGACAACTCATCACAAAATGCAGCACATCTTCCTCTTGCCCTCCTTCTCATGTGGAGCAGATTCATGTGTTAACTGTTCAGCTTTCTGTACAGGTTCTCTGGAGTGAGACCTTTGGCTTCTTGCAGGTCCTTGCCCTCGTATGACAGCAGACAGTAAGAAAAAAGGACAGCAGTGATAAAACCCCACGAGTCCAAGGCTGAAGCTGATGAAGGTTGCTCAGGTTTCTGGCAGCCCATACGTTTTGGCTGTGCTGAGATTCCTCAGTAATTCACAGCCAGCTCTGCCCTCTCCCTGGCTTGCCCCCAGGGTCCCAGGCACCCACAGCTTCAGAACATATGAGACTGGGAGGGTCCCCATGCCTCACTGCAGCAAGGCCCTTCAAGGAGTGATTTACTCTGCTGTACCAGATTAAAACTGAAGGGGAAGAAGCACTTGCATTTATTTGAGAGGGAGAAAAGCAGCCTGGGTAGCCAATCTAATGACTTTGTCCCAGAGTCAAACCCCAAGAGAGGTTCCACATCAACAGCAAATGGTTGCTTCTTCCTTCCAGGGCTGGGGGGCACCATTCCTATCCTGCTCCACAGGAAATGCAGACCCAACCCAGCCACCAGACTCATTCTTTTCTCCTCCTACTCAGTAGCACATTACAAGGCCACTAAATTAAAAGGAGTGTGCTGCAGTTCCTCAGCTTTCAACCCTTCCCAAGCAGTGCTCCTTTAGCAGGCTTCAAACCAGTTCCACCATTCGTGGTGCTTTTGGTCTGCCTGTGGGTTTTGGAGCAGTATTTAACAGCTCTAGGGTGTCTAGATGTTAGGTGGGGTGTTATTATAGGGAGGCAAGAACAAAGCCTGTGTCTGGTGCAGCAGCAAAGCCAGCACACAGCTCTGCACCCAGGTACCCTGCTTGGAAGTGAGCTCATGGCTGGGGTGGTTTTATGCAGCATTATTCATGACCTCCATATGAAGCCATCCACATCATTTTACATTCCATTTGGTGTTGCCCATATTGTTTTGCATCTGGGCCATTTACAAGGCCTTAGTGGAGGAGGTCTGCAGTGATGTGGTGGTGAAGCTGCTGCAGCTTGGCCGCAGGACTGCTCCCTTAGTCTCACACCTGGGAATACACAGCCCAGGAGTGCAGCTCAGGCTGGGATGCTCCTGGCTGCAGAGCAGCCCTGTGCACAGGGACCTGGGAGTCTTGGTGCATAACTCAATGTGAGTGAAGAGCAGTGGCAAAGAAAGTCAACAGGGTGCTGGGTTGGGTCAGCAGCAGAGGTGAAGCTCTTGTCCCACTCTGCTCAGTGCTTGCCAACCTGCACCTTGAGCAGCACCTGCACTTTTGGTGCCTGCTGTACAAAACTGGTATGGACAGGCTGGAGAAGGTCTAGAGAAGGGCCACAAGAATGATCAGAGGACTGCAAGCCCTTCTGTGGGAGGAAAGACTGAGAGCTGGGATTGTTCAGCCTGGAGAAAAGAAGGCTTTGGGGACACCTTATTACCATCTTCCAGTACATGAAGGGTAGCTACCAAACCAGTGGAGATTCCCTCTTTACAAGGAGTTCCATGGAAAAGACAAGGGGTGATGGGGACAAGTTACTGCTGGGAAGATTCCCACTGCAGTGCAGGAGAAAATATTTCCCCATGGGAACAGTCAGACACTGGCATCATCTCCCAGGTGAAGCAGTGGAGTCCTCTACATTGGGCAGTTTGAAGACTCAGCTTGAGAGGTTGCTGGGTCAGCTCATCTCCACCATCACCTGGAAAGGCTGGAGCAGCTGATCCCTGAGGTCACAGGCTCACAGGATGTCAGGGGTTGGAAGGCACCCAAAGAACTCATCCAATCCAATCCCCCTGCCAGAACAGGAGCAGACAATGCAACTCAGGGCACACAGAACACATCCAGACAGGCCTGGAAAGGTTTCAGAGAAGGAGACTCCACAGCCTCTCTGGGCAGCCTGTGCCAGGGCTCTGGGACCCTTCCAGTCAAGAAGTTCCCCTTGTGTTGAGCTGCAACCTCCTGTGCTGCAGCTTCCATCCACTGCTCCTTGTCCTATCCCAGGCAGCAGTGAGCAGAGCCTGTCCCCCCCTCCTGACCCCCAGCCCTCAGATAGTTATAAACATTGATTCAATCCCCTCTCAGTCTTCTGCAGACTCTCAGCCCCAGGTCCCTCAGTCTCTCCCCAGGCAGTGCTCAGTCCCCTCAGCATCCTCTCAGCCCTCCCCTGGACTCTCTCCAGCACATCCCTGTCCCTCTGAAACTGGGGAGCCCAAACCTGGAGGCAGTACTTGAGGTCCCTCCAACCTGGCACTCTGTGGTGCTGTGCTTGTGCTGAGCAGGCAGATGTGAAGTGCACTCCAAGCAGGAGCTCATCACTGCTTCAGCCAAGGCAGAGCAGAGCCTTTGCTCAGCCTCCTCACCACTTGTCTGTGCTCCTTGCTAGCAAGCAGCAGCTCACTGGCCAGAGGCCAATGCTCCTCAAACTGATCTGAAAATGGCCTAATGAGAGCTGTGATCTCTTCTGTGTACTGCATTTGTTGAGTCACATCAATTTGCTGAGTCTCCTCTCCCATTAGAAATGCACCCAAGTGCCATTTTCTGTTCCCCTCCACTCTCCCCAGGCTGTGCTGTTGTGTGAACAGAAGGACAAGTGACCAGGCACAGCATGCAACAAGCCCAAGTTCTCTGTGGCCTGGAGCCTTTCCACCCTCACCAGGTTTGTTACACTGCCCTCCTGCATCTTTCACTTTGTGATGCTGCTGCAAGAACTCTGCTGGGCCCTTTGTCCTGGGGCTTAGTGATGATGAGCAAATAAAGCCACTCTGGGAAGGATGCTCTTCAGTTAAACAGGTAAAGTGTGCACCTTGCTCAGCCATGCTCAAAGATACCCCCCCCAGGATTGGATTCCCCCAGGATTGGATTCCCCCAGGATCCCTCATGGGATTATCCTTATCATAGAATCAGAGACTCAGGGAATCATAGAATGGGAAGGTTGGAAGGGACCTCAAAGATCATCTAGTCCATAGACAGGGACACCTCCCATTAGTACAGGTCACACAAGGCCTCATCCAGCCTGGTCCTGAACACCTCCCTGGGCAACCTGTGCCAGTGTCTCACCACCCTCACTGCAAACAACTTCCTCCTCACATCCACTTTCAATCTCCCCTCTCACACTTCAAACCCATTCCCCTTGTCCTGCCATTCCCAGCCCTTGTCCATAGTCCCTCCCCAGCCTTCCTGCAGCCCCCTTCACATCCTGCAAGGCCACTCCAAGCTCTCCTGGAAGCCTTCTCCTCTGCAGGCTGCAGAGCCCCAACTCTCTCAGCCTGTCCTCACAGCAGAGCTGCTGCAGCCCTCTCAGCATCTTGCTGGCCTCCTCTGGACCTGTTCCAACACTTCCATGTCCTTCCTGTGCTGGGGGAATCCTTGAGGTTGCCAAAGTGCCAGGTCACCCACCACAATCCTGGCATCAAAGATCTTCCCACCCATGCCAATCCTCCAACCCTGTGCTGCCCTGAGCCACAGTCTGGAGCCAGCACAGGCTGGAGGCTCAGGAGCCAACCTCACACCACTCCTACCATTTCCACTTCACTCCTCCCCAGCTCTCTCCTCTCTACTGCCCAGGGGGAAAGGTGAGTTGGCCTCAGAACAACTCCTAGGAGGGCCCAACTTGCAAATGAGGAGGGCAAAGTAACTGCCTTGGCTGCTGGCTGCCAGGAGCAACACAGAGCCTGGCAAAGGTAAGTCCAAGGTCAGGCAGCACTGCTGTAGCACAGCCTTTCTCTCTTGGATTTCCCACTAGTATCTTCTGTTAGCTTCTCCCCATCCCTCCTGTGAAGCAAAGGCATCTTCTTGACTGCTGTTGTCCATCCCAGACCTACCTCCTGCTGAGCTGGGAGCAGCAACCCAGGATCCTGCTGCTCCCCAGGATGCCTTCCCTGCCACCAGGCACAGTTTGGGCAAAGAGGAAGATTTTCAGCTCTCCTGCCCCAGTAAAAATGGAAGGCCAACGTCTGTTCCTTTTTTGTGTGTGCCACAAGATCACAACTGAGCTGCCAATCAGCTGGCCAGGAGGGTTAAGCAAGAGTCAGGTTTAGAGAGAAGCTGTGCAGATTTTATAGCACCACAGACACTCCAGCTAGGACCAGGCTTGCAGCTCCGGAGCGCCGGGAGAACAAGGGCAGGCATTCAAGCTCCACTTTGGCTGCCTGTTTTCCAGGTGTATGATTTCACCACATGGAAAAACAGAGCCCTTGCCAAAGTGAACTCATAAAAACCTTTGATGAGTAAAGTTTGGATAAGCACAAATCATTTGAACCGACAGTGGCTCCAACTCTCAAAGGGCTTTGGCAGACATAATATAATTCGTGGTTTCACACACAGGCCATTTTTTTCCTCCTCCCTCCCTCCCTCTCCTTCCAATCTTCACAAATTCGGAAGATGTCGTTCTAGAAGGTGCTCTGGGTTGGGTTTGCTGTGTTTTTCTTTTCCCCCTGAAGGCTCAGGCACCTCACTGCTGCAACCCAAACCCTTTGGGGGCTGTGAGTAAGCCAGCAAACAGGTTTTCCAGAGCTCTGCTTAGATAGTTGCATGATCTGCCTAATAGACATTTAAAAAAAAAGAAAGAAAAGAAAGAAAAAAAATTAAACTGCAGGTCTCTCACCACCCATTTGCTAGCAGGCAGGTAATGTAAGGCAAATGCTTCAACAGCCTCTTCCTCTGACACATCTGGACATGTTATTTCAGGGTGCCTGGCGTCATTTAAGGCTGTGCCATGAGATAAGGCAGCTCTGGGCTGGCAGCATTGCTACAGCTTGTAGACACTATTGACACAATATTTGCTTTGATAAACACTCTATCAGGAAATTGTCAAGCTCACAGCTGAGGTGATGCCAGGGAGCAAGCAATCCTATGAGAGGCATCTGGAAAGGAGCAGAGAGAGCAGAAACACCATGGAGATGGCTTCAGTTCCAAACAGTTTTTGCTGAGCCCAGGTACAGGGGAATGTGTTCATGTACAGGCTGAAGAGGCAGCTAGAAAGGGCAGGAAAGAGCAGGAACACCATGAAGATGGCTCCTGTTCCCAAATGGCCTTCGTTGAACCCTGCCATAGGGGAATGTGTTCACTCACAGGTTGAAGAGGCAACTAGAAAGGACAGGAGAGAGCAGAAACACTATGAGGATGGTTCCTGTTCCCAAATGGCCTTCGTTGAACCCTGCCATAGGGGAATGTGTTCACTCACAGGCTGAAGAGGCAACTAGAAAGGACAGGAGAGAACAGGAACACCATGGAGATGGTTCCTGTTCCCAAATGGCTTTTGTTGAGCCCAGCTATAGGGGAATGTGTTCACTTAGAGGCTGAAGAGGCAGCTAGAAGGGGCAAGAGAGAGCAGAAACACCATGGAGATGGTTCCTGTTCCAAACTGGCTTTTGCTGAGCTGTGATCTGGGGGAATGTGCCCTGCTATGGGGGAATGTGTTCACTAACAGGCTGAAGAGGCAGCTAGAAAGGACAGGAGAGGGCAGATACACCATGGAGATGGCTCCAGTTCCAAACAGCTTTTGCTGAGCCCTGCCATAGGGGAATGTGTGCATTTACAGGCTGAAGAGGCAACTAGAAAGGACAGGAGAAAGCAGAAACACTATGAGGATGGCTCCAGTTCCCAAATGGCCTTCGCTGAGCCCTGCCATAGGGGAATGTGTTCACTTCCAGGCTGAAGAGGCAGCTAGAAGGGGCAAGAGGGAGCAGAAACACCATGGAGATGGCTCCTGTTCCCAAATGGCTTTTGCTGAGCTCTGATGTGGGGGAATGTGCCCTGCTATGGGGGAATGTGTTCACTTACAGGTTGAAGAGGCAGCTAGAAAGGACAGGAGAGAGCAGATACACCATGGAGATGGCTCCTGTTCCCAAATGGCTTTTGCTGAGCCCTGCTATAGGGGAATGTGTTCACTTACAGCCTCAAACAGCAGCTAGAAGGGACAAGAGGGAGCAGGAACACCATGGAGATGGTTCCTGTACCAAACAGCTTTTGCTGAGCCCTGCTATAGGGGAATGTGTTCATTTGCAGGCTCAAGCAGCAGCTAGAAGGGACAAGAGAGAGCAGGAACACCATGGAGATGGCTCCTGTTCCCAAATGGCTTTTGCTGAGCCCTGCTATAGGGGAATGAGCCCTGCTATAGCGGAATGTGTTCATTTACAGGCTCAAGCAGCAGCTAGAAGGGACAAGAGCGAGCAGAAACACCATGGGGATGCCTGCAGTTCCCAAATGGCTTTTGCTGAGCCCTGGTATGGGGGAATGTGTTCATTTACAGCGTGAAGAGGCAACTAGAAGGGACAAGAGGGAGCAGGAACACCGTGAAGATGGCTCCTGTACCAAACAGCTTTTGCTGAGCCCTGCTATAGGGGAATGTGTTCACTTACAGGCCCAAGAGGCAGCTAGAAGGGACAGGAGGGAGCAGAAACACCAGGAGGATGGCTCCAGTTCCCAAATGGCTTTTGTTAAGCCCTGCCATGTAGGAATGTGTTCATTTGCAGCTCACATGGACTCTTCTCCATCAAAAAAGGGGAGGTCAACTGGAGAGTGGAGCTCTTCCTGACCAACCTCTCTGTAAGCAGAACAAAGCAGAGCTGGAGTGAAGCTCCCATCCCTTTAACTAGGAAATGTGAACTTTTCCAGTAATGAGTAAGTTTTGGATGTGTTTGAGCTGGAAGAATTTGGCACTTTGCATTCCCCAATGCAAATGAGGAATGGGTAGAGATAAAAGATTTAATTCCTAGAGCATGACTTACACAGCCTGGCTTTGCACACCTCTTCCCCAGTAGCTCACTGCAGCACCTTCCACCTGTGTGAACAGACTCTCAGGCTGCCTGGCAAGGGCTGGGAGTGCCAGGCTGAGGAGCAATGGCTTTGAGCTGGGAGAAGGGAGATGGAGAGTAAAGATCAGGAAGAAATGTTTTGCAATGAGGGTGGTGAGACACTGGCACAGGTTGCCCAGGGAGGTTGTGCAGCACAGAAGCACTGAATGTGATGTTTTGATCACATTCTGTGCTTCTGTGCTCCACAACCTCCCTGGAGGTGTTCAGCACCAGGTTGGATGAGGGTTTGAGCATCCTGGGCTGGTGGAAGGTGTCCCTGGTCATGGTAGGGGCTTGGAACTGGTTGAGCTTTAAGGTCCCTTTCAACCTGACCCATTCTGTGGTTGGGAGGAGGTTGTGGCTGCCTCCTGCCTGGAGATGTTCAAGACCAGACTGGATGAAGCCTTGAGCAACCTGTGCTGCCCATGGCAGGGGGATGGAGCTGAATGAGCTTTAAGGTCCTTTCCAATCCAAACCACTCTGTTATTCCATGGTTGTTGTTGTTTTTCCCTCAGCTGGAGGTGTCAGGGGCTGCATCAATACAATAGGACCACCCTGTGCACTCCATGCTCTAGGGGTTGTGACTCCTCAGCAAACCAGCATGG
>VWYK01002759.1:0-10885 GCA_013399775.1 Semnornis frantzii | reverse complement strand
TGATTAAGTTTGGTACAGAATAATAGAACTTTGGAGGTTGGAAGACTCCTCCAGAGTCCAAGCCCCTGCTAAGGCAGGATCACCCAGGGTAGTTTGCACAGGAATGCATCCAGACAGGCTTTGAAAGTCTCCACAGAAGGAGACTCCACAACCTCTCTGGGCAGCCTGTTCCAGGGCTCTGTCACCCTCACTGTAAAGAAGTTTCTCCTCGTGTTGAGGTGAAATCTTCCACGTTCCCGTTTGTAGCTGTTGCTCCTTGTCTTATTGCTGCTGACCATCAAAAAGAGATTGTCAGAGCCTACTTATGCCCAACACAGGCAGTAGTGTTTGTAAAAACCACTGACCTCAAATGTCGTGGGGTCTGCTCCAAATGAAGTCTGCTCCATGACGCTGGGTTATCTTCTGAGATTTCTCTTTCTTTGATAAACTGAGATGGTGAATTTATATGTGATGCACAGTGAACCACAACAACTCTCTACTGGCTTGCATCACTGAAGGATGTGACAATTATATGATGTTTGATGACTATGTGTTTCATCTCACCTCAGTGGTTCTACCAACCCCAGCAGGAGAGGCTGCTTCTCAAAAGACTTATTATAGCTTCGATTAACAGATCATGGCAACAATCTCTTTCTCAGATGGTTCTGGAGCTAATGCTAGCAAAAGCTGAGTTTTCAGCCAATTATTCGTGGTCAAGTCCCCTACACTTGCCATGATATTTCTAGGTTAACATTTCTAAGTAGGAGTACCTCTGGGAATGGCTTGTATTTACCATGCAGTTACACTGGGTTCATCTGTAATGCGTTGGAATTTACTAGCTTGTTGTGAGGAAATCACAGCAGGTATAACCAGGCTGTGAAACTACACTTGCCTAGATTCCCAAACAGAGATGCAGCAATGGATAAGATTCAGTTTTAAGTATTCCCTCCCAACCAACCTCATTAAATTCCTGAATATTTCTCAAGACACAAATTGACAAACAGCATCTCCAAGTGGAGAGTCTTGTCATCCCAGCACACATTTTCAGAGATGACCAAAATGTCATCAGAAATGAGGATCAAATACAATTAAAACCTCTAAACCTAGCTGACTAACTGCTCAACTAACCACAGAGATTCTGTTCCTCTGGGGGTTGTCGGTGGTGATTGCTGAGCTCCGATTTGGTTTCAATCAAGTAGTTCTAATAGAATATTTAATGCAAATCATATCTATCAGAAATCTCTTTTGTTTATTACATCCCAATGAACATGGGCACACAGAAGCTGTAAACTATTTTGGCTAAGAGAACAGATACAAATATTGAAAATCCTGTTAGCTGATCTATCTGCAGTGCTTTGGTTGACAGGGCACCTTGCTTTCAAGCCATCCAAAGGCACTGCTCAATATGCCAGTCTCATTAAAAATAGTTGAAATCGGAATGAATTCAGTGGCTGAGGTCACTCAAGTACTCTGGCAGTCATTATTGAATTTCTACTACTGTGATTACAAAGAGTGGATGCTCAGTCCATTAATTTGCGGCCTGGAAACCAAAAATCAATGGGGTGTTACTTAAAACTCCTTTTGTAATAATTACCATCATGTATGCAGGTGGAGGGGAGTATGCAGATGGAAGAGGAGTGTGTAAGCTGTTGTTCACAGCCTTGCACTGGAAAGAGACAATCAGGCTCATGTCAGAGAAAAGAGTAAAAATTTAGTCTAGACTTGAGGTGAAATTTAGACTGCAAAGAAAATGTTCCCATTTGCTTTAATGAAGCTAAGGTTTCTTCCTTGGAAATTTAGCTGGTACTCAAATTCCTGGCAGACAATCAGAAATCAGCATTGATCTATCAAAAAAAAACAAAACCCAAACAACAAACAACAAAACTCCAACCTTTTGACAACAGTTTTCTTTAATAAACTTACTTCCCCAAGACATTACATGTTGGTAAAATAATAATAATAGGAAAGTGATCTGAGTTTTTAGTGAATGGTAGTGGGACAAACTGGCATACATTGCTTCAGCAGACACACACTGATGTATGCTAGGGGGTGACACAGCACTGAATTTCTTGGCTTAAGGAAAAAGTGTATTCAAAAAGCATTGGTAGTTTGTCTGTAACACTGCTACTCTCATTTTATTTTGCCTTCTTTTTAAAAGCATTACAAATGAACATGCTTACAAATCCTCCGTGTCCAGTATTGTCTACTGAGCAAAATGGAACCCCAGAGGTCTTATTTGGCTGGGATTTGGTGGCCCATAACCATACATTTTGAGAACTCACAGACACCTTACTACCTCTCAAAAGAGCAGCCCACCTCTGCCTTGTTCAGCTGCCAGGAAATACACAGCATCCTGCAAACACTTCCTACGTCCTCTCTGACCCACCAATTTATGTAACAAAAACCAACTCAAACCAAGTGATTTGTAAAAGCGCTTGACACAGCAAGACAAATTCTGCTCTGATTTACACTTCAGGGACTGCACAGCTCTTAAGAAAAAAAGAACACACACAAAAAACACCCCACAGTTGCCTTCTAAAATTTCAGTATTTGCTGCTATTCAGCATGAAGTGATAGTGGAGAAAAACAAGATCTTCCTTCATTCCCAGAATGCAGAATACCTGAGGTCTCCTGCAGCCTGAAATGTAGATAAATGGTGACTTGCAAATGACTTGGGGAAGCCCAAAGAGCCACTGCTTGCTCTTTTGCCTAGCTCAGTTACGTGTGGAGAACTGCAATGATCTCTGATACAAGTTGCTTTTTTGTAGACTACAGGAGTTACTTTGTCTGTAACAGGCAAAGATTTTCACTTTCTAGGCTTGTGAATGTGACGGTTTGGGAGTTCCCTGCCCCCCCAACACTTTGAAATGACCCAGGCTAGATTCTCAGCCGGCTGGAAGTTAAGAGATGAAGTTCTATTTACAGCTCAGCACAATATACAAGCAAATATATAAAGTATATACATGAATATTTACAGAAATATACAAGTTTAAGGTAATACAGACACACAACTCCCCTCCCAGAAATCAGAGACCCCAGGAGGGGCTCCCAACCACCCTTCCACCTTCTCCCCACCCCCACACCTTACCCCAAGGTTTTGGCTTACGTGCAAGGAGGATCGGCCGGGGAGGATTAGAAGAAAAGTGGTTAGTGGAGTTATTCAACAGAGAGGAGAAGCCAGAGCTGCTAGAGAGCCCAAGACCCAAGCAGCAAGTCAGTCCCTCGTGACCCAGACTGCCCGCTCGAGAGACTCTTATCTTCTTTGTTTTGGTTTTCTTATACCTAAACATCGCAGCAAGCCTCTGAGTGAAGCAGACATCACCATGGTTTTCCTTCACAGCCTGTAGTATAATTTTCACTATTAAAAATATTCCAATTAGCTCAAACCAGCACAGTGAAAAAAAAACAAAACCCACATTTATTATCTCTATCTGCTATGTAAAAGTGCAGGGAGAATTGAATGGCATCCATCTGAACAGAATGTGAGTAGTCCTTGTGTTTGTTGAGTTGTTCCTTGGGTTTGTTGAGTTGTCCTATGTCCAGCTTGAATTACACAAACTGTCACGTTTGCTAACAGTGCTCATATGCTGTAAAGTGTTTGCAGAACAATTATGATGCTGCTTCACTCAGTCTGAAGCTCTTGTAATGTGACTTGTTAGTAGTTATGCAATGAGTTACTATTATCCCCAGCAGAAGTTTCAAACACACTTCACCCCAGGAAATGGATACACTCAAGTATTTTCAGGCAGAGACGCAGAATTATTTAGGCAAAGGATGTTATTATTTATTGCTGCTATTAAGAGAGGGAGTGTAGTCACTGCCAAGGATCCTGCTTCTTTTTGTACAAACAATAAACATGCTGCCTGCTTCGGCAAACCTGCTGCTACAGCAGAAGAGGGGCAGCAGATGGATGGAGGCAGACAAGAGTGCATGGAAATAAAAGAAATATAGAGTTGCAGAACAAGAGCTGTAGTTGTTAGTATGTTTTTTTTAAGAAGATAAACTGAAGAAGTGCAAGAGTTTCTAAGCCTGAGATGTCAGGGGCTCAAAGAAGGAAAACACCTGGACTGATGCACAGACAAATCAGGTCTGCAGACTGTTGGGAGTCCAGGACTCCATGTAGGTTTGGCATTACAGAACTGGATACTACAAATGAGTTTAGACAAACATCTTATGATCATGTAAGGCTTGATCCTGGTTTAAACCACAAAAGAGAGGAACAGTAGATTAATTTTATTCAACTCAGTGGAGCTAAATCAATGTAGAACTGGTGCTAATGAGACAACAGTTGGGTCTGCCAAATGTTTATGAAGACTCAACTTCCTTTGCAAACCCATTATCAATCATACAAATGATTTGAAGCATTAATTTTCATGTGCTTATAAAATTATGCTTTTATCACAACTATCTCAAATTGCAGGATATGTGATGGATGTAATGGCAGAGGTTAATGAAATGCCTTTTGAATTAAATGAAATTAAATTCCTTTTGAATTAAAAATGCAGTGGGCAAAACCCACCCACCCAAGTTCTTCCTGTCTATTATTGAGGCCTGGTGGGAGGTACGACAACAAAAGATACAGGATGTGGTCTCTGAAGGAAGAAGACAGCAGGAGTAGTGTTTAACCATCCCTCACTGCAGGTATACAAGTAACATCACTGATTTAATTACACACACAAGTCAGCTGGGAACAGAACCTAACAATCTCAGCTGAAGTGGCAGCCACAAGTGGGGACTGGAGGGAGAGCTCTGCTACAAGCAAGGAACAGAAGCCAACAGCACCAGGACATTGTAAAATCCTGAGTCAGCAGTTACCACGAGCTGCTGGTTTCTTACTAACCTTAATTTGTACAACTCACAATGAAGATTTAGCATCTATATAATAGTTTGCTGTCTGCATCATAGAGGAGTCATCATTACTGTATAACAAAAGAAAGAAACAGAGATTTTATTATTTTTTTTCTCTCTGAACTTTAAACAGGCAGCAACACCTCAAATTAAAGTAACTTTGACTGGAAGATTAAATCTCAGTAAGCCAGTGCAGAAATCTGCCTAATATATTGTGCTGCATCTAAGGAAATGTAAATGTCTGAGATAAATGGTGACACTTTACCACTGTCAGCTGGTACTGATCTGACAGAGGCATGAGATCGGAGAAATGCTTTAAAATCATCTAACTCTACTTTATGAGACTGTAGCTTATTTTTCAGAGGTCTCCCCTGACTACTTTTAAGCATCTTAAGTTCAGTTTTGATATTATGAAATTCCTCAAGCAGCAATGGTACAGAGGGCTTATGTATCTAAAAAATTTGGTTCAGTTTGCTCCACTGAATGCTAACAAATAACTTAATCACTTCATTCTATAAAGTTTGGCTTTCAGTGCTTCTTCCTAAATGTCTTCAGTCTTTATTGCCTGACTGATTTATTTCCTCTGCTGTGAAAGTTACAGAGGAAAGAAGAGTTGCTTGGCAGTATGACGTGGTACTGCTGAACTCAGCTGTTTATGGCTTTCAGCAGATGTTTCTGCTTCAAAGACAGTGTGAGAAAATATACACATGTACAAATTCTTCCCCCCACAACTCTGCATCTTTTGTCTCTTATCTTCCACTGCCTGCAAATCACAATGAAGGCCACGTTCCAATAACTGCTAATACATCCAAACCATGCCAACTCTCACACACAAGTAAGGACTGACCTCACCCCAAATTAGATTTCAGGATTTAAAGTGCAAAGACGGAAAGGTTGGGGAGGGAGTATTTACAAGGTCTTGCAGTGACAGGATGAGGGGCAATGGGTTTGGTTTAAACTGGCAGAGGGGAGATTTAGACTGGATGTTAAGAGGAAGTTCTTTCCAGTGAGGGTGGTGAGACACTGGCACAGGTTTGCCCAGGGAGGTTGTGGATGCTCCCTCCCTGGAGGTGTTCAAGGCCAGGTTGGACGAGGCCTTGAGTGACCTGTACTAGTGGGAGGTGTCCCTGTCTATGGCAGGGGCTTGGAACTAGATGATCCTTGAGGTCCCTTCCAACCTTACCATTCTATGATTCTCTAAGTGTCAGCCCATGAATGTGCTGCATGAGAAGGAGATTTTCACAGACAACCTCACTATGAATGACAGCTTGTGACATGGAAAACAATTGGGATTGCTGGATGCAAGAGGCAGGAACACAGCATCTTTGGGCAGAAGACACAGTGGGACAACCAGCTTCTCCTAATGCATATTGTGGGAGCTCTGCAAAACACATGCTCAGACCTAAGTAAAAGGCTGAAATAGACTCTGTGTTTCTTAGTCACTTCCCAAGAAATTATTACTTTGCCAGACAACGAAAAATAATCTCACCCCGGACAACAGAAATTACAGTTATTATTGAACCCATCTATCAATTTGAGATGGATATAAAGCTGTTGTCTTGTTATTCCATGATTGCACATCTCATTCTATTTAATATGTGTGGAGCTGTGCTCTATATACATACTAATGAAATAAAAAATATATTCAACCTGACTGGAAAGCAGGGAAGGCACTGACAGAAGCTTTCTCAGCAAGGCTGAGTTACTGCATGCAATGGCTAAGCCTCCAGCATTTGGGCTGGATAAGCATGTAAAGAGTTTTTCCAAACTATACAGAACTGCTGAACAAACAAATGTGATGCTTTCATTTGAGCAAGAAATATGTGAAGAATGACTTTTCTCTTGGTGCTTCAGTCCTTCTGCCTTCGCAGCAGCCCCAGGAACAACAGTGTCATTAAAACCAATATTTTAACATTGAAAAATAATAAATTATTTTTAAAAATTCTTCAAACTGGGCTGGAACTTCTGTAGAGATCTCATTTAATAGATACAAGATAATGCAATGCATTAAGGAATGTCTTCTCTTGAAGAGAAACTCATAGGAATGTCTTACTTTTTGGTGAATACTATGGTAACTATAAAGATTAATGGAGTTTTTTGGATGGTCAGGATTGAGTCTAACACTGGTTGGGTTGAAATCCAACATCAAAATTTGTTTCAATAGTGCCTCACAACAGGCTTTCAAAAGCTTCACCTTGGATTATAATACCTTGCTTTGAATTTCAGACAGAAGAGAGAATGTTGCAACACACCTGTTAAGAACAGCACTACTTTCAATTTAGTATCCTCTACAACACTTGTGCAGACCCTATTGGTTTTCTGACTCAGCCTTGGTCTGACACAAAGGAGGTGTTCATGCTGATGACAAGTTCAAGACAAATTTCTAGTGAAACAATTGACTGATAATAATGGTCTTATTTATTTAGGTTATGGCAAGGCAAACACTCTAAATATGGATCAGGGCCTCACAGTGGTAGGTGCCAGATGAAAACTAGACAGAGGGGTGTTGTTACTACAACAATTGCTATAGTTTTCCCAAATTTGAGCCTTCTGAACTTGCATTACTGAAAGGGCTGAATAGAAAGGGTCCTTCAGGCTCAGTGAGAGTCCTTGTCCGTGAGGGCTCCCACAGAATTCCCTTCTCCTTAATGCCAGGGAGGGTTGCCCATTAAGTCGAAACCACTCAAGATTCCTAAGGTTCAACAAGTTGCCCTGCTCCCACGAGTAGCCAGTAAGACAGTAAGGTGCAAGAAACAAATATTCCCTCCAAGACAGTTTGCACAGACCCTTGCTTGGACGCCGTAGCAGACAGAGTGAGGCAACAGCAACAGAGCATCCGCCTCCTTCCTGCAACAGCCTACTTCTGAAAGAGACATGAGAGACATTCTTCATCCTTCCTCTCTCCCCAGCTCCAGGCTTTGATAAACACTCCTCACATTCAAAGCAGCAAAAGAGGAGCCATATGAAAGGCCCCTCTGGGAAGCAACCTTCTAACCCTAGTCTTCTGTGCCCTAGAAAAGATTTTGTTACAAGGCTCAGCTGGCTGATCCTTCACCATGTGTGCAGATGTCCAGTGTGTCTTTGGCACCTACAGCGTATGGTGGAGACATCTGTGCCCTAATTTGACCTGAGACAGGCATCCTAACATAAAAAGAAATCTGAAAATGCAAAGACAGCAGGCAGAGATAAATTATTCAGGAAACCAGATGAGAAAGGGTGGAGGGAAAGGATCTTTCAAGCAGTAGGTAAAGGCTTAACTATATTATTCCTGATACTGTTACTGACAGCTACATGCAAACATTCCCATGTGTCATTTTAAGCAGACAGATGCACATCATAAGAATGATTCACCTTGGAAGCTCTGAGGGTTGCACTGTAATTTGCCAGCAGCCTAAAAGACTGCACCTAATTTGCACCAAAATATGCATGTTGCTTAAAACAAAGCTCTCAGGAGGTCATAATGCTCGTTCATATGTGACTTTCCTCATAAATTAGTGGAAATTGTTTTTGTTTCAGGGATTAATGGTAAAAGAGATCCACTGCTGACACCTTGTTCTCAAAGTACCTCTACAATTTGCACAAATAATTTTCTGCATATGTAGATGTGACCTCCTGAAGATGTATACAACTTCCCAATCACCTGCTACTAGGAGCAGAGCATGTGCCATCTTAGCTTTGATCCTGTCTCAGTCAGAAGGATAAACAACAGCAATGAAAAAATCCTGACCCATCACCACCAAACATCTGTGCCCTTGTGAAAATCATGTCCTCTGTGTGGTTTTGAGGTCAGCAGACACTACTGCCACTCTGCTGAGCTTTGCAAACCATCCTGACCCAAAACCGTGCCAGGGAAAGATGACCCAGATTCCAAATGAATTAATAACATCTACCCTGCCCATAATGTGTGAGCAATCTCCTCTGTGTCCATATGCTGGGCACAGACTGTCTTCAGGTATAGCCAGCCACACACACACTGCACCACTTAAAGCTTCTCCAGTTTAAATCATGTTGTACATATATACTTTACTTTTACATTCACAAGAGAATTCACTTCACTGACATCCTTTGGCAGCATATGGTGCTGCCAGACAGAGGAGAGACCTGCACAGAATTGTAATGGATTTGTTGCTTTCCTCCAAGTCCTGATGATATGAAACACAACCTGTTAACGTCGTTAGCAGTTTCCATGCGAATGCAATGATACCCAGACAGTATTTAAAAGGAGAAAAAAAAACAAAAAAAACCCCCAACAAACCCAAAAATATGTGTGTGCATGTGGTGAGGGGGAATAAGTGGTTGTGACATAGTCTGAAACATAAACATAACATCTGGAAGCACTCTTCCCAAGCCTGCCTCTTTATCAGACAGATGGCTGGAGAGCTGTAAGCCCATGGGCCTCTCGAAAGGTTCAAGGCCAAGAGGATAAAGTGCTACATCACAGCAGTTTTCCATTATGTCAGTTTTTCTAAATGTCTCTTCCTTCTCCCACACTCAGTTTCTCTAGCCTGTTGACAGAAACCAAAAGCACTTGGGTGTCTCCACGCCTCCAAAACCAAAGTACAACATGCACGGGCAGAAACATCAGTCCACAAACAGGCTGAAGGCAGCTAGTTCCAGCCCGCTTCCAGCTCTGAAGGAGAAGGAAGAAGTAGACCTAGGTCAGCCCCCGTAACTGCAGCTTAGTTCTTGACACTGCAGTTGCAGGATGCTCTGACTTTAGCAGAGAAGCCAGTTTAAGAAATTCCCCTAACCCTCCTTCCTCCAACCCTTAACTCATGTTGACAGCATACTAGTAGGTGGAGGTGTACTAGTAAAACAAACAACAACTCCCACCTCAAAATAACCAATCCAAACCACCATAAACAAAAATAATAATAATTTAAAACCCAGTAAAAATTACTTAGGTTAAAAATAACCTTTGCTCTGCCTTGGAACAGCTCTTACACCCTGTGGTGCCAATCCAGAATAAAGTACTTCAAGTCCTTTCATTGAAGCTGTTGCTCAGGGTAGATGAGATGTGGTATATCACAAAGCAACCACATAAGAATTAGGCTGGGACCAAACAGAGGCAATACTAAGATCTGGAAATGGTTAATAATAATAAAAAAAAATATTTCTTCGTCTTCCCCAAGGGCATATTTCAAAGCTACCAGTTTTCCTCCAGAAACAGGGGAAAACAAGTGACAAAGCAGTAGTCTAAGACTTGTTTTCACTAATCAACACTGTTGTTATTCTCATCAATAGTTACTTCAATCTCATCACAAATTGCATTATCAGGCACACAAACACTGCTGATTTCAAGCTGTTTGCAGATACTTGCTATAGTGGTAAAGTCTTCCTGAATAAATCTAAGTTAAGAAGCTGTGGCTCTTGGCTTTAGCAGCACAAATTCAAGGAGAACAAATATGACTGGGAAAAGAAAAAAAAATAAAAAAGAGTGACCCACTTAAATTGTCAAAATGTAATGGTAAACAATTCTTGACATGATGTATCTAAAATATGTCCCTTGGTTTTTATTATTTATCTAATGTGAAAGCTTCTAAGTGGTGTTGCATTCAATATAAATTGCTTGTTTCAAAGTGCTTACGATGTAATTATATCCACACACACTAATGATAGTAGCAATATGCAAGAAAAGCCAAGCAACATGGCAACAGAAATGAATAGTTTTATTGAGGATAGGGATTTGTTTCCAAGGATATGAAGAGGCAAGAGGGCAATGGTTCTCCATGGTGCATCAGGGAGATTTCCAAGTAACTAAGAGCACACAGAGAAAGGCCAGAATCCCCTGCCATGTGCTTAACAACTCACCACAGCACTCTCCCCGTTATGGCCAGAATGAATCCTGGACGCAGTTCTTTCTGGCTTCCACAGAATAGTTGGTAGGAGGCAGCACTTCAATGCGCTGAGAATCTATTATCAATGTAAGTAACACTCTTACTTCACAACTAGCTGGGGATGTGACAATAGAAGGGAAGAGCTGAACTGCTCCTGCTGGTTGCAACAGAGCAATAAGGCCCAAGCGTAGACGACCTCTCCTTTCATGTTAGTTGTTTCT
>VWYK01002697.1:0-10655 GCA_013399775.1 Semnornis frantzii | reverse complement strand
TATCCTAAATCTGGAAGTTAGTGCATAAAAACATTCACTTTCTATACTAAAACAGTAATAAAAAATGCTGAATGCTACAAGTCACTGAACTTTATTGAGTATTCCTCATTGCTATAAATATTTAAAGAATAAACAAATATAGAATACCTGTTTTCATGAGCTTTAAATTCACACAGGCATTTTTGAGAGTCACAGCTGTAGAACCTTACAATTTCATCATCTCCGGCTATGGCAATAATAGAATCCTTGGAATGGGAAAAAAAAATATTCCAGTGTGATTACTTTCATGTGTTTCAAACCAGTTAATTTCCCAGCACTTTTCTTTTTTTGTACTTACTGTAATGAATCTAAGTGAAGAAATCCTCTTCTCTGTGGTGATAGTGCCAGTGATTGAAGCTGTGTCAAGGTTGTAGATATCCACTTTATTTGTTATCACAGTCACATACCTCTTTCCATCAGGGGACCATTTAATTATGTGGGCATCTGTACACATTGAGACATTTTTAAACACACATGCATAAGTTTTTTTGCACTCCATATTGCATGAGAATATAAACATAAGAATCTTTAGAAGCTGCTAGATGCTATTTTCTATCTAAATCTGAGGAAAAATAATTTAAAAAGTCTAAAACCCTTCACTGAAAAACTATGGTCTTGCATATTTATTTCTGATTATCTGAATTGCATAAATAAATAATAAAAAGAAAAAAAACAAACACCAAACCACACTTATTTAAATGTGACATCAGATTTCAAGAAAAAAAAATACTACAGTGTCACTATGTTCTCCTTTTGGTACATTATTAAAGACATAAACTTACATATGCTTGCTTCCATGTGTAAAAAAGACACTGTGAAAGCTGCTTGCAATTAAATGAGTGGTTGACTAATTAAGTCTACTTTTCTTTACACAAAAAATAAAATTACCTAATTTCACTAATTCTAAGTGGATTTAGACTGATAGACTTACTTTGCTTCAGGTTTTTGATAAAGGCTGATCGTCCTTCTACAAGATTCCAAGTTCTGAAAGACAACAATATATAATGTGCATTCTGGTTAAAAAAAGCACAGCAAAGCTGAAGTCCTGTCTGCTAACATAAGGCATCCAAAGGAAGCTTTAAAGCATCTCTATGCATTGTACTCCCTTCTTAATGCAAGAGAAAATGATGACTTCTTGTATTGCTTGCACACTATGAGATTGGATTTGACATTTATTTTATCAACCGCTGTTTGCAATGCAGAGCCCCAAATGAGCCCAACACCAATTAATGCTGCTAAAATAGTACTTTATGTATTTGAAGGACAGCAACATGTACACACCTCAATTGATAAACTAATTTATCAGTTGAGGTGAGAAAAGTACTTTTCTCACACCAAACAAAAGCTGACAGCTTCCAGAAGTTTAAAGTGTTCCAAAATGTAAATGCATTTATGTATCTAAAGTGAATATAAAGAGTCAGAGGACAAGAAGCTACCAACAGCAAGGCTGTTTTCAAAAGACTTTAAAATATTGCTGGTACCTAGAACTTAGAAAGACAAACTAATGGATCTTTGAAGCACTTGAGGTCCAAGTACATGTTGCATGGTCTATTTCCAACGTGAAATTGTGTCATATAATTCATTAGGAGTTGCTGAATTATGATTATCAGCATTTCTTCATTGGTTTTGACTCACCTTAGTGTTTTATCTGTTCCTACTGACAAAGCTAATTTCCCGGAAGGATGAATAGAAAGAGATGTCACGTGCCCCCTGATAAAAAGAAATGTATTACCCACATGTACTATTTACAAGGAAAAGAATCAAGAATGTGCAGAAAAAGCATATGCAGATTGAAGAATCTCACTTATGTGCCTTCATGGATTTCAGGCATTCCCATCTCTTTGTATTCCAGATACAAATCAGTCCATCTTCAGCCCCACTCAGTAGATGTGCAGTACCATAGAATTCCAAACAAGTTATTGTGCCTAGAAATACAAACCAGAGCTATTAACAATGTCAGATACACTGAACAGTTGTCACACAGAGAATGTATAAATTAAAAGAGAAGCTTCTAGCATCAAAACATGCCAGCTACTACCACACCGTTGGAAAAATCCAAATAATTTTCTAAGTGTTCTTCAGAAAACCCTCAAGCTTTTTTGTTATATTCTGTCACTGATGTGCTCTATCATTTCCTCTATAGTCATACAGCTCTGACCTCCAGCCACCCACTGTTTTCCCTAAAGAGCAGTACTCAAACACTGTAGCTCAGGTGACAGAGCTTCTCCTAGTGATAAGGAATTCTCATATGTTAAACCCTGCTCATGATACAGTTGAATTTACTATGCATGCTGCTTCTTGTAGGCACCAGATTAATCATATGAGTTGAATGCAGGTACCACATTCAGCCTAGCTCCATGGTTATGAGAACTGTGCTACAAATGACCCAAACATGGTTATTGGGATGACCATTAACTAATGTATTACACACCTGTAGTTCCATAGGCACATAAAGTGGGAAATGTACTAGCTTAAGTCCTCTGGCAGCAGCAGCCTACTCTCATACATGAAACTCTTTTGTGTGGCTCACATACATCTGACACAAGGACATCACAAAGATGGTCGCTGGGAGTGGGCACAGTCTAGATAAACTGTCTTGTTAGAACTGAAATGGCTCTCAAGGCATTTGTGGACCACAACTTCTTAAAGTAGTTTAAATTAAAAATAACTGTGTTTAAATTAAAAACAGCTGTGGGCTAATAACCCAAATGATTTTTAGATTTTTACACTCATCTCGCTTGTAAATTTTTTTAAGCTTACCTTGACGCACCAACACAGCTAGAACACCATCACTGGTAAAGACTTACTAAACCCAAATAAAACCAGAATCTTCTCGGTCTGGCAAAGGTCAGCTTTTCAGCTCTAACTTTCTAGCTTTTTTTTTTTTNTTTTTTTTAAGGAAGCAAAGCTCCCATACCATTGTGCTGCAGCAATGCCCCATGTTCTATCTTCTTTTTCATATCATAGATTTGGATTGTCTCATCTCTGCTCCCAGTGACCACGTATCTGTTATTCACCGCTACTGCTGACAATGAGGCAGAGTGGGCATGATGTGTAAAATCAGGCACAACCGTCCAGGGCTGTAAATGAAATACGAAACAAACAGATCTTTTCGAAGCTTAGCAGTGTTAAATGGAAAGGAATTATGCTTGGCTGCAAGTATAATGGAACCTTACTGAGTTAATGTGCTGTTAGGAGATTAGTCGGAACGATTTAAGTGTGCAAACTGCCTCTTGTAATCAGTGTTGGGTTTAGATGAGGCGATACGTGAAAAAGTATAGGCACAAAGGTGAATCTCATGGTCAAGGAAAGCCTTCTCTCTTTGCCCACCACTGCAGGCTGGAGACACGCCTTCCGCTTGACTCCAGCCCCCTCCTCCCCGGACACGGTGGCATCCCCTCCCCTGCGCAGCTGTTTGCTCTCGGCTCCGCAAGGCTGAGAGGAATGCGCTGGCTCTGTAATCCGCGCTGCACCCACACGGCCGCGCTGCGCGGACCTTGAAAGATCCTCGGCTCCCGGCAGCGCTTTCCGCCTCCCGAGGTGTCCGTGGGCCTCCCCCACGCCTCGTGCAAACAGCGAGGGGCCGAGCCAGAGATTGCGGGACGCCGCCCCGCCCCCGCGGCCCTTTAAAAGCCCACGCGGCGCCCAGACCTGTGTCCGCGGAGACACGAGTCGGTGAGTAGTCGCGCAGCTACTGCGGGGTTAGAGGGGTGTTGGCGGACGACCGTTAGTGCGCAGCTAATGGCCGCCGGGCGCTTAGCTTCTTCCCTTGTCGTTACCTCGGCGGGCCGCGTCGCGAACCCGAAAAGAACCTGCTCGTAGCAGCCCGCCACCAGCTCCATCCTTCTCGTCACGCTCGGCGCCAGCTTGAGGCCCTGCCGCCCTCGTCTACCGTCTGTCTCGTGCACTGCCTGTGGCTGCGCCGAAGCACGCCGAGCTGGGCTGAGACCGCGGCTGATGGCCGATGGTGTTCTCTCTGAAGATAGCTTGCGGCCTAAACTGACCGCCAGGGAGGGGGAAACGCTGTGAGGGTGGCGAGGGCGTGGAGTCCGCAGGTCAGGCGCGGCGCGGGGCACCCTGCCCTCGAGGCCCTCTCAGGGCGGAAGCAGGGCTCGCGTTGCTGCTTATGGCGACGCGGAGCTGAGAGACGTTAGTGCCGGGAGCGGGGGGGGGGGGGGGAGANGGTGGGGAGGGGGAGAAATCGGGGATTGCGGTGAGCGAGCCCGGGGTGTGGGGGTTGTCGATGGCTGAAGGGAGCGCAAACCGATCTATTTCGCAGCGGGATCGGGCCCGTCCTCTCTTCCCCCGGGGCCTCAGAGCCGCCGCCTCACGGCGGGCCTGCGGGGCGGGGAGTCTCGGCGGCCGATGGGCCGAGGCCCTCTCGGTGTGCCAGGCGCGGCCAGAGTAGCACCGCGGCCTTATCCAGCGGTTCGCAGGCGCTTTAATTTTTTTTTAACTTTTTTTTTCAAAATTGTACTTTGTGTTTTTTCCTTATCGCGTAGCACAATAACGGGGAAGGGCGGCCTTAGCGGCGGTGTGGCCGCCGCGGAGGGCCGCGGCCGGGCGGGGCGTAGTTGGTGCTGGGCGCCGAGGCTCTTCCCGTCGTGCCGAGTGGCGGAGGAAAATGCGTCACAGTGCGAGTCGGCTCTGGCTTTGGTGGCTGGCTGGGCTGCTGTCATAGTGACGGCCAGAGACGCTCAGAGAGGTTCTTTCGGCCCTGACCCGGCTTTTGCTGTGACAGAAATTAATGCAGAGTGTTACAAATTTGTGTCCGAGCTTGGGTGAGCAGTGTTGGCACAGGCAATTTTATTCGTAGATATCTGCCTTCTTGTCAGTGCAAACGAGTAATAAAAGCTTGGAATAAACGGGTAGGTAAAATATGTGTAATCTAATTAGGCACGTATTAGGTTGCTGGAGGTTAAAGCGGCCCCACTGCCTCAATGAGATTATAGCTGTGACTGACTAGCTGGAGTTGAAGCCAATGAAGAAAATACACCATGCTAATACATGCTGTTTTAACTGCTTTTAAAATATTTTGTTTTTTAGTGAAAAGATCGAGGCGACAGTGAAGATCAGACGGGGAAAGAGTAACAAACAAGTTTTGCATGGAAGTCTGTGATAAGAGTTGCATTACTTTCCTTCTGTTTAGCCTTCTGCAATAAAACCACTTTGACATCTTCTGTCACATCTTCAGGAAGGAGAAGTGGTAAGTTAAATGCTGTGCATTTGTGAATTCAAGAATTACTGTTTGTGTGGAGCAGGTGGTAGTTATTTTTATTAAATGGGAATACTTGAATTAGAGCATCAGTATGTGGGTACTTTTGATAATTATAATTACAGGGGAACTTTGCTGATAGTTCTTTGTAATGATCACACTTTGCTTTAGTAGGAGGCATATGCTAACTTTACGATATGCCTTTACATAAGAGTATGCTCGTACTTTACTGTTCTTGGCTTCAGAATGGCTGTGGGGATGAAGTGCATAGTTACTCTGAATAATGTCATACATGGATGCTCTGGTATGGCTATCCTGTGTCAGGTTAGCCTAGTACACTTCCAGAAGCAGTGGTAGTAGCTGTTACCCTAGGTGGGTAAGCCTTTAATGCTGTAATTACTGTGCTATGTGAATGTGACCAGCCAGTGCATAAAAAAAATTACGTAAATCCTTACATGGAAATGGGAATTACAACTTAAGCAATCAGATGTAAGCACAGAAGGATGTTAAATACTGGATGCTAAAAATCATCAGTGACAAATGAGCAGCTGTGTATGGAAGTAGACGTAGAGTATTTTGCAAATAAAACTATCTTCTACACTGACAAGGGAAGAAAGCTTAAAAAGATATTAAATCAACAAAGAGGTGCATGTCTCCTCAAGAAAGCATATCCTCTGTTTTAGTGATAGCAGTAACAAGTACTCAATGTTGCAAAATCTATGTGAATGAACTAAATGTGTACGTGGAAGAGGTGAGAGAGAAGACATACCTAAAAAAAGGTGCAGAGACAGATACATACCTGAATTGCCACCATCTCTTAAGTGTGTTTTCAGCTACATAATGTGTGGTACAAGTAAATCAACTTTTAATGTGGCTAAAAGGGGAGAAAAAGAGAGGTAGTACAAGACCTTGAAGCCTCTGTCTCTTGGCTTGTTTAAACTATTTTAGAACATGGATTTTTCTGAAGTGCTATGTTATTATATGTGGGCATTTCAGAAATAAGAGTGAAGTATAGATGACTTGATCTCTAATTTTTTTGTCCTTTGGACAGCGGGAGTATTTCAATTTTAAGTGAAGATGACTTGTAATTCTTCCCACTGGTGATATGTCTTTATTTCTATTACTTTAGCAGTAACAAGTCAAAACTTGTTCTAAGTTCTAAATTAATGACATTAGGAAGAGTTAAGCATCTTTCAAAGTTTTAAAGTAATTAATTTTAAGGTTAAGATTCTCTATTCTTGTTTCTCCTTGACATCTACTTCAGCTGAGGGACTGCAGTAAACCGAACCTGCGCAGCCATAGTCTTTGAGAAAGGCAGAAGGCCGCTTGAACCATGGCAAGCCAGGTAAGATTGGTCAAAAATTCAGGCTTGTGATGCCTAAGTGGATTCCAGAACCATACTTGGAATTCCTACTAAATGTAAACCTGAAATAGCTAGCTTGCTCGAAGATGGGTGTTTTTAGTCCTACAATTTCTTCTGATAATGCCATAATTGGTGGCAGTCCTCTGGACACTTAATAGTATCAACTGAAGCAGGTTGGGGCATAACATTAAGCTTTGCAGTTTGGATTATTTGAGCATGAGTTCTTCTGAAGGACCTTGCACATAACACTCTCTATATAAGGTATATGTAGAGGTGTTATAGAGGAAGAACATTAAAGTCTGCGTAAGTAAAAAAAAATTCTGCAAAACTTTTTTTAAGTTCTTGTTCTTCAGAATCTTAAGTGAGGGAGGCAACCTGTGTTTATACAGTTGTTGCTTCCCTCCCATTTTGTGCAGTTGCCCCACTTCCTTTTTAAACTGGGGTTTTGGGTTTGTTTTTTCGGTTTTGGTGGTGGTGTTTTTATTTAATTTTTTTTATTTTTGTCAAGAGGTGTATTTTTGTGCCTCTTTCTTCTTGGCATTGTGTCTGGGTTTGAATTTTCCCTCAGCCAAGCTAGTGCCTGTTCCTGGTCTGCTTTCTCCTTACATTCCGTTAATTTGCCTCCTGTTGTTGTTCCTGGCCTGGGAGAGTGGCTCACAGCTGGATAGTGAGGAGAGTCGTCTCACACAAGAGAAGGAAGATTCCTAGATGAGGGGAAGTAGGGACAGCTGAGATTCCTTCTAGGCAAGAGTGGTGATTTCCTGGCCTCTTCATCACTCCAACTATGCTGCTGCAGGGTTTTGGGATCCTGGAGCTCAAGTGGAACACGGTCCAGTCCTGAAGCTAATTAACATTTAGGATGGGCCTACAACAAAGGTCTATCTGCTTTTCCCCTGATCCCGAGAGGAAGCTGTCAGTCCTTTAGCCAGCTTGACAAGTCAGGGGAATATGGCTGTTCATACAATCCTTTGGCTCTGTTATTTTTGCCAGGCGTTTTCCCCAGAGGCTGCTTTCCCTCATGGGAGGCGGAGGGAGAAATGGGACCCCAGGCTTCTTTCAAGGGCAAGGTGAATATGGGGAAATCACCTGTGGTGATGGGGAGTGGGAGGGAGGAATGTAAATGAGGCTAAATACTATAAAGATGATTTTTTTTCTCTCTCTACAGGACTTGATGGCAAAAAAAAGAGAATGTCTCCAGGCCTACAGCTGGTGGAGAACACCGCAGAAGAAACGGAAGAAAAAGAACAAAATAAAACCAGGAAGAATAGAGTTTGTCCCTAGTAGTACTAATTCAGTCAGGTAAAGACCTTCGGAAAAGAGTAGGCCTTGAGCTCTTTTATCTGTTTGATAATGATCTGCAAATGCTATCGCTTTTTTTAATATCCTGAAATGGCAAATACAGTACCTGTACACTGAGTATTGCTTTTGGATATGTATTGCCAGTAGAATAATGAAGGCAGGCATTTAATAGCTTTTCTCCTGTAATCCCTGAGATGCAATGGTGTAATAGTCATGACTCTTTTGAGTCATGCCTTTAACTTGAGTTAATAGTTTTTCCTGGATTTTAAAACCAACTTCTAAAAGTGGTTTTTAAATACAACGAGTCTAAAGTGTTGTGGATTGGTTTCTTTTCTGTAAAAGCAGTAGAATGACCCCAGAGAAAACTAACCACTTTGTGCTGGAGCGATGGCATTGCAGTTCTCTACATTACTTGGCAAAGTTTTGCAGTTAATGGTCTCTTCAGATTTTGTCCCCTTATTTATCCAGTGATAACTGTCTGCTTATGTCTGTTAATTGCCTTAATACTGCAGTTTGTTGTCTTAGTCTCAAACTTGACAACTGTTCTCTTGTGTTTTTAAAGACCAGATTATTCAATATTTGTTGGGGAGCTTACTCCAGAAGTGGATGATTTCCAGCTTTATGACTATTTCCTGAAAAGATACCCTTCATGTATCGACTGTAAAATTGCAACAGACTTGCTGGGATATTCCAGGTAATGTCTGCAATGATTTGTAATGCTGGTGATGTTTGCTTCTAGAAATCTTATGTAGAAACTTGCTCTGGAACTGATTCTGCATTTTCTTCAGAGGCAGGAAGAAAGATTATAGCATTACTTTGATAACACTGCTTTCAGAGTTTCTAAAACTTTCTGATGGATTTAAGCAGTTAATCGTATTAACTTTGATTTAGCCATCTGCATGGAGAAAACTGATAGTAGGAAAGGGCAGAGCTGTGCACTGAGATTTGTGCTGCTGTGCTTGTATATGGCAGCCTGTTCACTTAGTCATCTGCAGTGGTGAACTTTAAATGTGGAAGGAAACATAAGGCTTGGCAAATCTTAGTGGGTTGGGAGATTGAAACTAATATTGGTAAATAAAGCCTAGGAGAACTTGGATTGGCCATGCAGTCCAACAGGGATGAGTGAGTATGCTGTTCAGGCAAGGCTGGCTGTAACAGACTAACTTAAACTTGAGATAAAGCGAATGTAAAAGTGTTACCTCTGTACAGTGGTAGGAGTGGGTTAATACTACTGTTAATTTAACAGTGCAGAAATAAATGCTGATCACTTGCACAGAGTTAAAATGTTGTCTTGCTGCCTCTCAGAATGTTGCATCTAAATACTATAGAAGAATCTTTATCATCCAAGATTTTAATTTGATGAAAGCATCTTCTGGGCGTGTTGTATGTGCCACAGAGATTGCTTACATAGTAGAAGCTATGGTAACTACTCTTTTAGTGTTTGTGTAGAAGACAGCTAATTCATTAGCTTTAACTGTTATGCATACTAGAACTTGTTTTCTCCCTTTTGAAAATTTTAGAGGGTATGCCTTTGTCAGATTTGGTGAGCAAGGCGATCAGATGAGGGCACTGCAGGACTGCCAGAATGCACCAGGTCTGGGGGGAAAACGAATCCGGCTGAGCATAGGAATTTCTAAAAGGTAACAAATGTGTTGTGCATGAAGACAGTAATTCCGAATAATCAGATTCTTGTATCTCTGCCTTTTAAAGTCTGTGTCCATTGCTGTAATGGCTGTACACATCATCCAGTCTACAAAACTGAAAATACAGAAGCATTATCTGAGGACTCCCTGGGGTCATCAGCCTGTTTCAGGATTGCTGATGGAATTCATCTCTGAAGTCCAGTTGCATTGTGTAACTTGGGCTTAGCTGCTGCTCTGACCAGTTCTTAAATGCATTCAGCTTTGCTCACTTATTTTTCATGTTTGAATTTGAAGAGGGCAGAAGGGACTAAAAATGGATTTGTGTGCTAGGGAGCTTTTCTAGGCCTTTCCCTCTAGGCAAGGTAGCATGTGCTGCTTTTACCATAGGCTGGCAGAGGAAGGAACTCTTTGATTGGGAAAATACAGAATACACGTAGGAAGAAGCTGAAGGAAGATGTTGCTGGAATGGTTTATTTAGAACACCAGCCTTTGCTTGTCATGTAATTGGGACAGCAGAGAATGAGAAGTTGATTTGGTTTGTGAGGATTTTTTGCTCTGCCAGCTTAGTTCTCTCAATTATTTAAGACAATTCAAGTCTTGAAACAGACAATTCGTCGCAAATTTGATAAAGACAGAACTTTATATAAAATCATTTCACTGTATCCCATGAGACTAGCTTGTATGTTCTGTTAAATAGTAAACCCAGCTTTTTCTCTTTACCCTGAATAATTTTCTACTTCTTCTCTAGAGCAGAAGTGCTCTTGCCTAAGAGAGCAGTGTCTAGAATGTCTCTGACTAAATTTTGAAAACCAAAAGTGGTCACAGAGGCAGGTTTTCCTCACTTCTGCTATCAGAGGAACATCAGCTGTATAGTGAGAAGTCGAAAGCAAAACATTGAGACATTGTGTAGTCATTTGTTCTCAGGTGCAAGACAGCAGAATATATTTCTTAGACTGTATATGTGGCTTTACAGTAATGAAGAAAGTAAGTATTAAAAATACTGTATCAGAGTGCCTGATTTACTGTGCTCTTCTAGCATTGAAACATCCATTCATCAGAGTAGTTTGTCACTAAGTCACTGAAAACAATTTGAGTT
>VWYK01002672.1:0-12841 GCA_013399775.1 Semnornis frantzii | reverse complement strand
GGAGGTGGTGGAGTTACCATCCTGCAGGTATTAAAAAATCCATGTAGATGTGGCATTTCAGGATACAGTTTAGTGGTCATGGTAGTTGGGTTATGGTGGGACTTGATTATCTTAAAGTTCTTTTCCAACCTTAATGATTCTATGATTCAATGATATGACTTCCATAGAAGTATCTTCCAAAACCTGCTTTTTACATCACAGTTGAGACTAAAAAGTTCTACCACATAAATAACATGAGTTAAAAGGAAAATATGTGCTAAATTCTAGTGATTGTTCTTTGCAAAGTCCTACCATCTCCATTTGAGATTGAAAGATAATATTTTGACTGAGGGCTCACAATTTGTTTAGAAGGATATCTTCTCCATTTCTCTCTCTCTAATGATTTGACAAATTTAGCCAAATTCCTAAGTTTTTTAAAATCTGCAGCATACATAAGCTCAGTAAACATTTCACAGGTGACAGAAAGATGGCCTAAGAGGAGAAAGAAAGCTGGAGAAACTCAGACAAAGGACCTAAAATGCTGATGGGAAGGAGACTGGGGCAGTGTGTGTGGGATCAATCAGGTTTTGAAGAATACACAGGGCATGGAGCTGGAGACCTGGCTTGCCAGGCAGGAATTAATTGCTTGTGTTTAAGTGCCTGAGGAATGGAGGAAGGAAGCACCTTGGTGAGGAGGAGGGGGGCTGTGAGCTGGACAAATTACAGCAGAAATGAACAAGAGGTTCATATGTTACATCAGTAAACAGTTATTTGTGTCCATCACAGCAAATGCCTCCCACCCCACTTCAGAGTACCTGGAATAGTATTTCATGGTTTTGAGTTTCAAGATTTGTCTGCTACCAGCAAATAGCCACTGCATCAATTGGCAAAGCATTTTACCCCCTCTGAAAAATCAAATTGAGTCCCACATTAGTGGTTTCTTTTGGCTTGATATCCCCATGACTTGCCTCAGTGTACTGTGAAAGTAAATTAACTGTGAATTAGTGCCAGCGCCATAAGGAACTCACACAGAAGTTAATAGTTCTGTCTTCATATACCAGAGACTGAATAATGTGTAGCAGAGTAAAAACTAGGTAAGTACACAGAAGAATACCAACAAAATACTGAAGAAATGTGGCCTGTGCTGAGGCAAGGGTTCCCAAGACAAAATATATGATTATGTAATTAAGCGTGGTATCCTAAAGCAGAGGCAGTGAGGAAAGGCTCTGCAGGAATCCTTCATTCCAGCATGTCTTAGCTCAGCTTTGCCACCTGAATAATGATCTTTAACTTACATCTTTTGTAAGATACATTTGTCATTGCACTTTTCACCTACCTCCTGCACAGTGCTGAGTGTCAGCAATTCACTGTACACCATCCCTCAGTAGCAATCTTATTTTTCTTGCTCTAGAAACACCAAAGCTAAAGTTACCCACATAACCACAATTCTGATCCCTTGTGTAAACATATTACAAGACGGGTTTCTTTTTTCTTCTGTGCTGCATGATGCTTGGAGACATCTGGCCATATTGTTCAAAGTGTGGCACAGGTCTTATTTACCTCACGCCAACACTGTACTGATATAAAATTATCGATTTGCTCTTGGGTGTTTCAGCTGTGTTCTCAGTAGAGCATTTAAGTACTTTATAGACACACGTGGATTTGAATTCATAACACCCCTCAGAAACAAGCAGGTGATAGTGTTCCCATTTTACAGATGGAGAGCTGAGCCATAGGGAGGTTAAGGTCAAAAGTCCCTCTGATTTTGGGCCCTCGTTTTGATGTTTCTGACTACTTAGTGTTTTTATAGCTCGATGCATGTTCTAAGTGCAGCTCCCAGAGACTTCAATTACAGCTTCTAGCACTCAGCACTTTGCAAATCAGACCCCAGGGTTTCAAGTCAGGCATCCAGAAAATGAGGAACACACAGTTAGTGACCACCCGTGGTTTATAACTTGGTCAAATGTGTGTGGATTTCCATGGTAATAGCAAAAGGCACCTCTCTTATTCCTGGGTGATGCTTTTTCTCTCTATTGAGCCAACTGATCCTTGCAGTAAAACAGGGTGTTGCTAGGGTCTCTCAGTGGAGTAGTCCTGCACCTTGTGGAGGATGCAAGAGGAGGAGACAGACCATTGTCACTACTAGCAAAACATCACTGTTTTATCTCATTTGTGACTACAGCTGAATTCACCTTTGTGAAAAATTTTGAATGGCTATTTAGTTTCTAAGATGTAGTAACTCATCTTCATAATCAGTAAAATTGGGCACAATTACAGTTGACTAAAGCAGACAGGGTGGTAGCTGGCACCATAGTGCAAGGGATGCTACCTGCTCTACTTCTAATGCTCTCTAGCAGTATACTGAGGGTGAAGGGGTGATAAACTGAGGCTGATATTCTGTTCTGGACTGTGCAAGTGTGGGAAAAGAAGCACATTTTAGCTGTGTTCAGCCTGGGGCAAATTTTTATGGCAGAGTGATGATAGACCTGGAAGTGATGTTTTTAAACAAGACCTTCCTGGTAGACCACAATTACAGCTGTGCAAGTAGTTTTCTGAAAAAGCATTTAAAATCTGAGAAATGTGGAGCTGGAAAGCCCAGACACAGGTTACTATTTTTGATAGTATTAACAACAGAAAGATAGCAATGAGTGTGGTAGGAAGGATGCACTATATAAATGCAATAACAAATATTCTTTGTTTTCTTGAAATACATAGAGGTAAAACCAAATTCATATCATGGTTTTATCTATATCCCACACCTTGTTCTCTGTCCTGGTAGATGCTTATTGCTGAATATGGCAAGAGAGCTCATTAAATAAGATTCAGGTTGCTTCAATATCACAAGGAGAGAAATCCTTGAAGTGTCAGCTCCTAGTGCTGTGTAAACTAGGTGTGAGGGGAGAACAGGAGGTAGGATGCACTGAAAGATACAGGTGGCTTGGACTGAGAAAGGAAAACTACATTAAGAATCGGTGCCTGGGAATTTGTGACATCTGGTGAGATCCAGTGAAAACTCAGAAATTATTTCAAAATAAGCCAGTAAAACCAAAAGAAAGACATAAGATACTGAGACACCAGGAAGAACTCACAATGATTCTACCTCCTTAGAGGAGCAATACTTGTGAAGAAATGGCTGCTCTTAATTTGCTATGTTTCCTCTTTACTGTGAGTTCACAGCCCTGGAGATGAATCTGTTCCTTAGCAGCAGCATATTTTGCTTAGTTTTCCCACTGTTCCATAAAAAAACTGAAAGGAGTTGCTGGTGGACAGAGCCAGATCTCAAGGCAGCAGCTCCTCCTACACTGACAATAAAGTCCAGTCTCTGTGTTCAAATTAGCTGTTGACGTTGCAGGCCTTTTAGTGTGCAATTGACTGTTCAGCACCATATCTTACTACGATAAAAGCTTGGTTATGAGAAAAGTATCTTAGATCTTGGAGAAAGTAGTGTTTCTAAACAATTCCCCTTGTTATCACCAGGTTGGAAGGAATGTTCTGGAGAGCAACTTTGAGACCAGGTCTTAAAAATATGGGAGAAAAAAGAGACGAGGCACCTGAAAGGAATTTAAAAAAGGAAGGAAGCATCTTCCTTACCTCAGTCTGACTCAATCCTGCCCACCTTTTTTTAGCACCCTTATATCAGTGAAATTATTTGCACCAGGTAGTTAGGCAGGATTTGTTCCCTGGCAACGTTCAGAGGGCTCAGAGAAGAAGCAGCCTATACTCAAAGGAAATGAAAACAAATACAAAAGAAACTTCACAGTTTCTTTCATCAGCAGTCCTCTACAGGTCACCTTTAAAAGATCTGCATTCATGGCATCAATATTTGAACCTCCTTTCTGTACAGTCTCTGTGTGTGGGCTGAAGTGAGACTGTGAGTGCCTGAAAAATGCAGAGGCTAATTACAGCAATGTGAAAGTAAAATAATGAGAGCTTGAGAATGTGACTGATAAGCATTTAGATAATAGACCAACAAGCAGGATGTCTGTAGTCCATCAAAGGGCTAGTGAAGATCTCTATGTCCTCTGCTATTGCCTGAGGAGGATGTACAGATAGAAAATACTTCAGAAATGTAATTTAATGGTATTATACTGTATACTGTCTCAAAATGACATATAATTATTTGATTTGGTAAGTGTCTAATCTATGGATAAAGTAATTACTCAATTTAAAAGTGCACACTGGATGCTTATAATCAAGTGGGAGATGCTTGAATGAAGTATTTACAAAGGAGGTGGTGTTTGATTTCTTTGCATGCAGTCTGGTTGCACCTGTCTGCTAAGATGGCCTTGCAGCCCGCAGTGCTACATTGGTTTCAGTGCCCTAGCAAGGTGGTATAGCAAGACTGAAGGGGACTGGTGCCTGGGAGGTGGTTGGCACAGGAGCAGGAAGTGTTGCTGCTGGTCTCAGAGATAAAAGGGGCATCTGGCTCACAGGCTCATGTACGTCCCCTCATGTGTCACAGTAGTGGAAGAGGACCACTCTGTGCATATTGGTGCCTCTGTTGTGTTGTATTTAAAACCTGACAGCTGACTGACTTTTCTTTGTAAACTTGCAAATTCTGCTCCTTTGGAGTGAGGTGTTCTACAAGGAAATTGGGGAGTCGAGCCCTCTGGCAGGCTCAGAAAATGGCAAGAAAACAAAACCACAAAAATGTAAACCCTTGACCAGAAAATATTAATAAAAAAAGGATATTTTGGCCATTTGGTCATAAATAGAACTGTTCAATAGCACAAGAAATCATGCAGACTGTGCAGGGAGACATAAAACCACTGAATTATGTATTAATATGTCATATCAAAGGACTAAAGTACTAAAGAAATACTGTAGAAAAAATAAATAAAACCACCATTAAAAGTGAACCTGTCCCATTTGGTCAGTTATGCCCAACATAAAACAAGAGAAAATGCTGTTTGGAAGTTAACAACACTTTTAATTTTACTACTGACTTTTCCATTGTAAGCCATAGAAAGGTGTGATTAGTTCATAGGGTCGGGAATTGATTTTATGTCTGCGCTCATGCAAAACGGTGGACTTTTAAATTATATATATCTAGACATGTATGAAGGAAGAAAGAAAGAAGGAAAATTTGAAAATTTAGGGATGTCTGAACTGGATAAGGTTAAATTGGAATTGATACTCTCTGAAAGGGGTAGTTTGGGTAAAAGGAGACAGAACTGAATCTTCTGGCAGCAGCCATTAACACCAGTGATTTCGAGCCATTGGGTCTGCAGAGGTGGGATGCAAGCACATGTGAAAATGTGACATTCTGCTCACAGCAGCCCAGGCTATCCCACAGAGAGTAGGCACTATTCAACAGTGTCCTTCAGGGATAGCTCAGCCTTGCTTGGGTTGCAGCTCTGATTTCAATCTATCCCTCGAATGTCCCCAATTTTAATGTGGAATGACAGGTGACACGGTTGGTTGGCCTTGTGAAGCCACCTCTGGAAGACTGGCAAGATAGAGGAAAGGGGCTGTTCACATTTACACAACTGGGCAAATTCTGTGAGGGCACCAGATTTGGCCATTCACAGAAATCACAGAAACATTCAGGTTGGAAAAGACCTTCAGGATCACCAAGTCTGACTATTATCCCTACTCTACAAGGTGCACCCTAAACCATATCCCCAAGCACCACATCCAAAGGACTTTTAAGCACATTCAGAGCTGGTGACTCAATCACCTTCCTGGGCAGTCCATTCCAATGCCTGACCACTCTTTCTGTGAAAATATTTTCCCTAATATCTAGTCTAAACCTATCCTCCTAGGATAGATTTAGGCTATAGCTGCCCCCTTTCCTAGAGGAGGGCAGTCAGAATGACTATGAAACATTTCTGCGAAGCCTGGGCTGCTCAGATCTGAATGCTGCTTTGGGACTGTTAGCTGTTGTGAGTTTTCCCCTTGCTGTGAAAGGCAGGGCAACAGTGACCACAATGTTACCTGGCCACAGCCAGCTGACAAGTCCCCACTCAGCTGTGAGTGCCATGGTGTCCTCCTTTGTGCACAGACCTCTTGAGAGACTAAAAAGAAAAACAAAAGGTGAGAGAGGGAAGATTTTGCTAGCAGAAATCACAAGTGACACTGAACCCACTGTGCCATTGCTTCATTAAATACATTGGCTTGCTAGAGCTGCATTGCAGATATTCCCTAAGTGTATTTTGAACAGCAGAATTCCCTTTGGCTGACTTCGTTGTGATTCCCCCACGGTGATGCTGGTAACCTCTTTTCGTTGGGAGTAGAGAGGTTGAATGCAATGCATGTGACAGCTGGTGCTGGGCCAGGTCCTCTGGCACCTGTGCTAGGGCTGCTCCCACCCATCTGCTGCCCCTTGTCCCAGCTCCCGAGCTGTGGCCTGTGTGTGGGCTGTGCTGTCTGTACTGATGACAGCCCATAGACACACACCAAATGGAGGTAGCAAGATTTACCTAATCTTCCTTCGTGGGGATGAATGTGCAGCAGTGGACTTTCATCTCTGCACAGGCAAAAAGGACACAGTGTGGCTTTGGTGAGTGAATTCAGGGTCCTTTTTGGCAGAGCCCATCTCCAGCACTGAGAAAATGCTGCCTTTGACACCGTTTTGCTTTACATTTTAGAAGTAGTTTCAGAAAGGACAGTGTTATAGAACATGATAGAAAGAATAGGAGGCAAGTATGTAAATAATCACAATTAATCTGAAGGTCTAATGGCCTTCCTTCCTTCTCACTGTAATTTACCATATGCTCTAGTACTTGTGTGAGACTCCCCAGCTCACGTGTTGTTAGTTTATATAAATGTGTACAGACTTCTGGCAAATTTGTATTTTTATTATGTAGAAGCTAACATTTAGCTTTCTCGTTGTGGATATGTTGTAGCATATGTTAGTGCTTATGTTGCAGGGGAAATTAATCTCTTGGCTAGGAAATGTCGTCTTCTAATATTTTAACAATTTATTAGTTTTGACCTTTTTGGTAATGATGTTTTGCCAATAGCAAAGGCAAAGCTGAGCGGGATAGTCCAGGTAAAGGCTAGCCATTCATGTGCTGCACTCGTGGTATATTGTTTCTTCTGGGTCCTTGAAGGGATAATCACATCCAGGTATAATTCAGAAGGTCAGCCTGAATTGGAGGGAAATCATTTCTCAAAGTGGAAGTGAAATGGGAAGTGGGTTTTGATTTTTTTTTCCCCCATTTCAGTTGGAAAAAAATCTCTGTATAGCAGAGATGCTACACTTATTTGTTTTCAGGATATATGTGTTACTCTTCAGAAATATTTTTCCAAGACAATTTAATTGTTAACGTTTTTATGGAAAAATCTTCAGTGCTTTCAGTGGGAAATACGTTTACATGATTGCTATCTGTTTTCTCCAGGGCCAGTAAAAAGCAGTCCACAATATGTTATTACTGGACCAAAGCCAATAGATAACATGCTGTAATTTTCCACCATTAATGAGGAAAAAAACCCACTTTAGTTATAGCAGCAGTTTGTAGTGTTTTGAAATTTGGAGTCCAGTTTTCTTCCAAAAGCATGTGTCAAATATGTCAAAACTTCTCTGCGTTCCAGGGCATAAAGCCTAAGCCAGCACTAACGTTTGTCACAGTAGTCAAACCAAGAAGAAAGTTCCTGCAGTGGGCTACCCTTGCACCCTCAGACCAAAGCCTGTGGTCCCCAGGCTGGAGTGTGCAGGCACAGCTTGGAGTAGCTCTCTGAAACTGCTCACACAGCTGGGAATGCAATCTGAATATTAAATGAAGAGTGGGAGTGGCCTGTCTTTTTCTTTGGTTTCTGTTAATCTCATTTTACATCACTCCCGTGTGCTCTGAACCTGACCCTTGGATATTTTTTGGAAATATCTGCCTTTTGTATTCACAGAAAGGTCTGATTTGATTATTTGCAGTACTGTGACTTTGTGTGCAGGTCAGATTCAGTGATCATTGTGTATAACTTAATAGCTGTGGGGTTTTCTGATCTCATGTGATGTCTCAGGCAGTGCATTTGAATTTGTGACGAACACTGACAAAGTGTGCCTTTACCTGTGTGAATGTTAGGTTTTGCATTTGAAGCAGTGTGAGCATTGCTGTTTGTGAGTTCCATGGAACCAGACTAGGAAAACAGGGGGACATCTTTTCAACTGAGAAATAAATTCTCCTTGAACTTCACATGACAGATTGTATGGGAATTTCCCCCTTTATTTCATGCAACCTCACTTTGACTGCAACACATACCCACCTAAAACTGTACTGTCTTGAAAATAATGGAACATATTATGATTGAATCAAAAATAATTACTACTATGGGGATTAAAAAAGAAACTATTGTTGAAATATGCTTTTAACCTTGATGTGACAGTATTTACAGAATTGATGCTTCTTGAATATCTACTAGCAGTATGTTCAAGGGCAGCTGGACATAGTACCAAAAGACTCTAAAACTTAATGATTTATACCACTACAGTGTTTCTGCAGACATAACCATAATCTGATAACTCTCCCCATTTCCAGTTTTAGCTGTTTAGTTTGTTTGGATGCTACATCAGAAACATCACTTTTAATTTTTCTTTCCCAACAGTTTCATTGTAGCCATTTCTTCAGTGCTTTAATGCAATACTAGGAAACAGAAATCTTGCTTGCAAATGATTTACCAAAAATGTGATCAAAACAGAAAACTGAGGTTTTTTTTAGCGTAAACCCATCTGTATGCATTCTCATTAGATGAGGTTTGCTGGGGTTTGGGTTTGTTTCCTATTAAATGAGAATTTTGTTGACCCACTGAAAATAAGATGCCATGAACTGCTCTGAATGACACATAATGAAAGTGCTGAGATGAACTGTTTGTGTTAGATGGGCAAAAATTACACATTGGTGGAAATACCTTCACAACCATGACATTTTCTGTATGATGCATGGCTACTATTCATTTACATTGTGAAAACGTGAGAAAGTAAATGAGGCTTCAATATTTTGTTATGAGAGTTTTCCAACAGTATTGCTTTTTCTTACTTGGGCGCTTTCTGACATGTACCACAAAGACAGAGAGATTTTTACATAGGGAAAGCTAGATTATTTTGTGGGTAAAATACCAAGGAAAAGGTCCAGACCTTCTCTTCACTGTTCGGTCTGTAGCATCTTTAAACCACTTACCAGGTACTGCAAGGCAGCAGCTATTAATAATGCACTGCAGCAACCTAAGGCTCAGCCTCTACCTTTTCAGTACACACCAGCCCATTCAGGGTGTATCCCCTAAATTGGAGCTATGTGTCTTTAAGCTGTCTTAAACTGTTCAGAGTCCAAGAATTGCCTCTGATCTAGGTTTCGAGGAATACTTGTGGCACGGACTCTTTCTAGGACTGCTTTCCAAGCCGAGATCTCAGAAGCCCTATGAACAGAAGTTGTTCTTTTCCTAATATCTGCAGCCCAACATTCCACATGATCAACTCTGTTAGCTTTCCTGCAGGAAAAAAAAGGATGCCCTGCATTACAGGGAACTGCCTTCTGATCTCCCCCTCCTGCATGAAATTTATCTCATCTCCTGTTTTCCCTCTCCCTGGCCCATTCTTCAAAGCCCTTGGAGAAAACAGTTTCTTTATAATTTTATTCTTCCTAGTCAAGATCGATGTTGATGCTGATAATCCTGACTGAGCAATCTGTTCTGATACAGAAATGTAGCCACCACTAAAAAAGACCAAAACCAAACCCAAAACAACAGGGTGAAGACATACATGGAGGAAACACAAGCCAAATATCCATGGGAGTTTCAATATACAAAAAGTCTGTCTGTGATCTCAAAGAGAGTTCACCTTGATTTCTTGATATGTGACACAGAGATATTTCCCTGTCTGTGCACTACAGTAGCTGTGTTTTTTAGAAAGCTGCATTTGCAGGCAGATTTTTCTGTGCTTTCTAAGCACAGCCACATGAACAAGTCAAACTGTTACATATCTCTGCTTCTGTGGAAATAGTGTGTTTGTACTCGTAAGTCTGACCTACTAGCTGCTATTTAATGCCGTTAAAACATTCCCATGCAGGATTTTCCTGGGCAATATTCAGCTTTCTATGGAACACAATACATTCGAATCGGAACATATTGTTCTTCCTCAGTCTATCAGTAAAACCACTGACATAGTTGAAAACAGCTCTTTCAAACATCTTTAAGCCAGAAAGATCTGAAGTTGACAAAGTGTCCGTGGCATTCTTGTTTCTTGCTATTTTTCTCAATAACTAGGCTCTGGGGAAAAGTCTTCAAATACTTAAACGAGCTGAAAAAAAAAAAAAATCACTCCCTCTGTTCTGCACTTCTCAGTGGAAACTCCTCACAGCTTGCTTTGCACTTGTCAGTAGAGGAGCCACACATGGGACATCAATGGCTGTTCCACCTGCAGAAAGGGTACTTTGTAAAAAAAAAGGCCCAGTGGACCCTGACTGGGAGAAGGGATTTTTATCGCCTTGATGAAGCTTCATTGAGCTAAGCAAAAGAAAAAGTACATTTTCAGAAAAGCCTGTAAAGATGCCTCTGTTTGAAAAATGAATTAAATCTTCCAGGTTCTTGTGTCTTCCCTTTCTGATGGAATAATTGAGGGATCCATATAGCTGAGGCTTGACCCTCTTGCATAGCAGCATCAGATGCTAGTCACTCCACTCTCCAAGAATGGGCATAACTGCTATGACTTGGCACAATAGAGGTAAATGTTCCTATTTTTGCTCTTTTATGATCTGCCTGAACTTCTATATTGAATTTGCTACCATGAACTCTGAGTACAAGTTTGGTTACAAGACAGTTAAGTATAACCTATGTAGTAACTCTGAAACATTTATTGCAAAACACTTACTTAAATTGTTACTGCACATGTGCCATTAGAACAAATAAATCACAGTAATGTTTTGGATCATTGTTGCATCTGACAGCTGAGGATCTTGAAGCATTTACAAAGTAACTAGATTTTCTTTCTTGTGAGGAGTTCAGTCCAGTATTCCCTCCACTTCCTTGATGGCTCTTGTAAAGAATTATTACTGAGTAGTTATTGATCTTTATACTAATCACGCTGATCAGATGCATAAGTAACTCACTGTGATTAGAGGCTTATTAAAAAAAATCGTTGTTTAGTAATATTTACTTTAATGTAATATCATTGCTTAGTAGTATTTACATTACTTGACTATAAACTAATATATGTTATAACCTATTAATGAAGAATACCTGTCTAAAATTTACTCTTATGGACATCCCTGAAATTGTATCATGAAAAACACAGAAAGTGTGCACATTTTCTAAAGTTTTGCAGGTATTTGTATGACAATTGTTATGAAATCTATGCTGAGAAACCTCAGGCTTAAGCACATCACTGCTTATTTTTCCTTCTGTTGTTTAATGTCACACAGCAGTTTTGTGACAGAATAAAGTTAGAACTGCCTTCAGACGTGAAGTCTTAACACTGGACAACAGTTCTTCATCTGGAAGAGCTCAAAGGAGAATGTACTAGAAAAGGTTTCCACATCTTTCTGTGCATATGCAGGGCTAGAGGTGCATTAGAGGCTCTGCAGGTATTATTCAGGCAATGCACCTGCTCCACCTGTGAACTAACTCTGCCTCTCACTGCTGAAGGAGTTACTTCGGTTTACTTCTCCCTCTTTTCATCTATGGAGAAACACAGTCAAAGCACATCATTAAAAACTCTGGAGCACTTGTAACAGTTATGAAAAGGAAAAGATGCTAGTTTGTAACAATACCTTGACATGTATCAGAAACCTCAGAAAACTATTCCTAGTAATTTTTCCTGGAGGCAGAGAATTCACTGGCAGTTCAATTGCTTCAAATTGGAAAGAGTCAATGGACCAAGCTGCATTGTGCTGCAGGTGGACAAAGCTCCTTTGAAAGAAGCACTTGCTCTCTTCAATGGTTTTGTACCTGCAGCAGGGATTTGCTTCGGTGTCCATGGTTCATGAGACCATCTTCTGTTTTCCTATTTACTCTTTCTTTCCACTTTATGTCTTAATGCACTGATAGTATGATTTATACTAGCAATACAATGTGCATGACATGAAAATCTATACATCTATCATCATACCACTATCTGAACACTGGGACATGACATTTCAAAATTATTTTCCCCTATACATTTATCATACTACTTTGAATTTTTTTTTTTCTTTAAGGAAGGATACACTGTCATCCATAGATTGAAGCAGATTGAAGATGGTCTAGCAACTCTAGTATCCTATTTCTTGTAATCTGTATGATTCATAGAGTGGAGAAAAGTGTGAAACTGTGGCACTGCTGTGATTTTCTGTCCATTCCTTTGGCCAATATTATGGAGCTAAACATTTTATAATTCTTGTGGAAACTAAGGTATGTAGATGTATCGTGTTATCCATCAGTGGCAATTTGAGGTTTTGTGTAAGAGTAAACTGTTCTTTAGGGAAGAGTAAGTATCTGTGATGGCTTGCTCCTGCAACTGTCTGATTTTTATCAGCCTCATGACAGTCCCATAGGGACAACTGGTTGCAGTTAGCTCATTTATTATTGATTCAGACTTTGGACAATCAGAATTAATCTGGATTCAGTTGTACTTTAGAGGTCTCAAATCAAGTACATAAAATCTAGGGAAGTCTGAGCATGCTGAAGGAAGCATAAAATGAACAGTATTCCAGGAACTGAAGGAAATTCTGTCTCTCTGAAGGTTTGGAAACTGGTAGCTAATTTTTTGAAGTTATCATTTGTTTCCTCTCTTTCATCTTCATCTCACTCTACAGTGTAACTCTGAGAAAATCTGAACATAAATGCCAGAACGCACTGAAAGAAAAAGTTCTCAAAAAATTTTAGAACCAAATCTTGAATCTTTCTTCCCTGGCCTTTTCTGCAGACAAAGTCCTGCCTCCCAGAAGCTGCAAGGCAC